>QVQU01299461.1:0-11292 GCA_003456935.1 Machilis hrabei | reverse complement strand
ACTGAATATAAAGGCCAGCGTTACCGACAGGAATAACGTTATTTGCCGAAATAAGTTTTCCGATACTTCGCTGTAACAATAACGAATAACAATTCGTTATCCATCCGCATTTCGTTAAGTTATCTGTCCCTGGTTTTTTTTTTAAAAAGAAACATTTATTTTTATTCATTTACCACCGATTAGTAAGGTGTTAATCTAAAATCCGTTACTTCAACTTTGCTAACTGTCTAACTCACCAAAATGGAATACTGACGAGAAAATACTCGGCCAACGGTATTTTCACCCCGTGACGTCGTGTGATCTAAGTCAATCCAACCTGCTTAGTTCCCAAATACATCGTGTGTTCATTTCAATCCGCGGAAGCCTGTCAAAGTGCGAACATGTGTTAAAATTACAGATCTGTTTGCATTTCGACATTTAACAAGTTTGTTGAGTGCTGCTAATTGTCATTGCGACCTAGTGGTGAAGATTTTATTTTTATTTATTTTTAATTAGAATTTGCGAGCACAACCAATAGAGTCAATGATTGCTGGGGACGGAGTGCCAACCTACATCGCGCGGAGTTAACGTAGTTCTCCATTAATTAGCTGTTAATACCATTTTAACAACTAATTAACACGTTGTAAACGTAGCGACGTGTCGAAAAGGACGTCTGCCTTGATTATTGACCTGCACGTTGGTTGTGTGATAGAGTACAATTTTTAGTGTTTTCTACTGAATTTTACCGTATTTAAATCAAAAATATAACTCAGAAATAATCGTTTAACTGAGAGCCACCAGATGGTCTAGCGTCATAGAATATCGCTAACACATACCCATCTTTGAGAATGCATGTGAGTCGCAGTTGAAGTACGGCTACACTTTGAATCCTAAATAGATCGAGAACGGAGGTAAAGATAACAAATTATTAATACCTGTCTTGTCTAGATACTGTTGATACTCAGTCGTACTAATCCATGTTTATATTATGGATACTGGTCCTCAGTTCCATATGAGGTTGCTTCCTTTCAGAGTTCGCTATGTCTGTGAGCTGCTGAAATCAACTACATTGCATCATTATTAATATTCAAAAGCACTCCTAATTCTGATGTCCGTTAATTTTTTACTTTATAACAGAAATGGCGAAACGTAATGGTTTGAGAACATTTCATTCAAAGTCTCATGATTGTTGATTCTGTTCTGTATACTAACTTCAAGGAACTGCAGAATCGACAGGCAACCATTTACTAAAAATGTGTATTCTTTGGAATACATTTACTTGTGTCATCAGCACTAAATATTTATTAGTTCTTTGTTCATACTTATTCAACATTTTTGGACGATTTCAATAGAATGCTATTATTTCAGGATACTGCGAAGCAAAATATTAATTGAGACTGTGATACCAGTATTTTCTGGTTACATAGTATTGGTTTCTTAATGTTTAGTCATTACTGGACTCCTAATTTAATATGAATCGTCGAATTGGTAAAATTAATTTGTTTTTCAGTTCGAAATAGCTTAGTTTGTTCAAGCTATTTTTTGAAACGTCCCATTGACGATTTTTTTGTACTTAGGTTTCCTGTTAACTAAAATGGTGATAATTCAACATTTTTATTTTAATGTAACAAATGGGGCTTTTCTTAACAAAGTCGTATAAAACCACTTATTGCTCAATAACGGTTCAAACAAAACTCCAGTTCATTTTACATTCAGATTTTACGTCACTTAACTGAGTTTTTAAAATCAAAACTGGTCACATGTGCTTACTTAAAATCAATCTACAACAGGTAGACAATAATTTTATTACCAAGACCTCATATTGTGTAACATGAGACGTTGATACGCAATGCAATTTCTAAAATTGAAACAAACAGTCAACTTGTTTTGTGTTCATTTAGGCTGTGGTAGCACTAAAATTAGCTCTACGATTTCCATAATTAAGCCGTAAAATTGTTTTACAAATTGCCTTAAGTACTGACCTCAGTATAATTTTAACTGGGCACTTTATAGATAAATGGTTTGTAATTGTAATTGTGTTGCACACCTTCTTAGCTGAAGGCCTCTAGTTCCTTTATTTTAATCATAAGATAACTACGAAAAGCACTACGCAATTTGTCACCATTTTCTAATTACATCTCACGGCAATCGATCAGCTAATTATTGAAATTCATACTTAAAATTCGCCTGTTTATCTTAATTAGATCGAAGAAGGCACAAATAACTGTTTATCGTCATTACTACTAATGTGTTCACATTTTATACTTCAAATTTGCTCTCGAATACCGATAATTTTGTAATGAACTGTTAACCTCAGATCGAAGCACCTCCACTCTGCCAGTTGGACTACGTACGTTTTGACATGACCAAAACATGCCGTACTCAATTAGACTATTAAGAAAAACGAACCATAATTAATCCAAATAAGAATGAATCGTAACATTTTAGGAAAAAAATACTAAATTATCAAAAGAAAACTTGAAACGTACCTTACGATATGTCTGGCTTCCAGAGCGAGGTTAAGACGGTTGACGTTCTTACTTATGGTGTAACATTCTTGAAATTACACGTCGGACATTCATTAAAGATTGCTGTGGTATCGAGTATTTACAAGTACCATTTCAGTATAATTTTTTGCTTCGCTTATGAACCATTTCAGAATATTTTATAGTGTCTATAACTTTAGCTGACTCGGACATGGGACTATGATAATTAAAATGAAGTATCGATTATACTTTTAGACTAGCTGAATTTATAATCAATTTTTAAATATGTATGAACCCAAAGAGCCATTTATATATGTGGTCATTATAGATCACATCCGTATTTATCAAATTTGCGTTTCAGACGACATTTAGAATACCAAATTGCCGCTTTTGAATTTTCGAATTCGGTGCTTTTCTAAAAAAGAATCATTCTACAGAATTAGGACATACGTTAATCGTATTTAATACTAATACCCGTAACATTTATTTTGCATGTGAATTCTGGACTCTGGTCCATAACAAAACATAACACTGGCATATAATGGCCCGTTTTATTTCGTGCTGATGTTAATTTACAAAGTTGGAAATGGTTGAAATCATAGCCTTCCGGCTGTACAATCTCAATGTGGCTTTTGACCTGCTGAACTCAAAGTAGCTGCAGTTATTTTATCATAATTTTTTGTCTAAGGTCGTCGGTTATTTGTCTGAACAGTGATTTTAAAATCATTTTAACATCAATTTGCCGTGCTAAGTGAAATATTTACCTAAATGGTAGCACTTTTCAGAGTTATGACCAAACTTTACTGTTGAAGTACACGTAGAAGTTTTACAAGTATTACTTTAACATGGCAGGCAATTTCCAATAACTAAATACTCATTGATTTTGCATTTAACTAGATTTGTGTGAAACTTTTGGTAATTGCCATATGGTATATTCCAGGATGCGTTCGTCTAAAAGCTCGACTTTAGTGTTTCTGAAACAAACAATTTGGATTAATTTTAAACCCAATTATCCTTAACAAATGGTAAAACTAGTACCGCTTCTTATTTAACAACGGTTGCAATTACTACTACAATTTATATTTACATTTAAAAGTAATTGAACTTTTACTTTTAAAACACAAACTGGTTACAAGCACTAATTTAGGCACAACATTGTATGATAGCCATACTTGCTGTATATTAATCTTGATTAATTCGAAAAAAGTTTACTAAATACGAAGCGAGACTATGCATTGATATATAACTAGAAGCTGGATGAGCTCCTAGTCCTTTAATATTTTTATTGAACTGAAAACAATAGTTTTCATTACAAGCATGCAAAACTGATTTTGATCTGATTTTAATACTAAATACGCAGACCATATTACTTTACTAACTATATACTGGTTTTGTGCCTACTGAATTCACTGTAGACAGGTATATATAATTTTATCCAATTAACTAGCCATAAGCACTGAAGGTGCCAAACTTGATTTGCAGTACTACTATAATTAAAAAGATACTACCAACAACGTCCAGAAGCGTATTGCGACCGACACAATCAACAAGTGGTACAACGTTAACTAAAAATACTAGATTTTTAATTGTTACATTAATTTCCAAAAACTATAATTACAAGCATTTAAAACTTCCCCGACACGCTGGTGTCATTAACGGCATCAATTTTTAAATAATTTCGCAAATGATGACTGTGTGAACCTTGAAAATGATATTTAAAATGAACCTTTAAATTACACTGGTTTTGATTTCCCCACAAGATTTTACAATTATTAAATTAATTACCATAGACCGAACAAACGGACTTCAGCGAACCAACTGTCTTTTACATAACCGTTGACCAATTTTGCTACATATTGATAGTGAAGGTGGAGAGCCTGATCATACACTACTGTGTTACTCCGTAATTAACGAATTTATTAACGAAAATAAATATGATTTCACTAACAAAATGATACTCAATTTAAAAAAAAAACTTAATTTATGGAGCCAAACTGCAATTTAAACAGATTACCGTGGACATGATCATGCCTTCTCTTTATTTTCAGACGTGCATATTGTTATCAAATTTATCGATTATTTTTTATACCGTTACTGAATTTAAATGATTATTCGCACTGTAATGAAAGTATGCATGGTTTCATAATGACCCACGCTTTTACTTAGAACGACTAATAATCAAAGCTAATCATTACTTTAACGCAACAAGTGAAACTCAACATTTACATAATACTTAAAAAATGTACTAAATCTTCCAAAATTAACCATGCATTTTCCAACTTACAGTAGGCGAATAATGTCATCGAAGCATTTTATTAATTGGTTAATGTTACTATATGTGTAACTATATCGACTTATAACAGCACTGACAATATTCCACTTCATCGAAAGTTTATATTCTACCTTTTAATTTTCACAACGCCATGTTTTGACCCACATTACCTTTAGTATTTCAAGATTAACTTTTTTAATTTTCCGAAATTTCCAATTTGTATCTATAATGAAGTACTGAGTGTACTTTCAAACAGTTTTTTCTGTTACTTACTTTCCCTGTCAAAAGTACCCGATAAGAAAAACTTACAAGGTGCCTTCCTTCCTTGTCAAAATTAGGCCATAATAACAAATTTACTTCATTCATACTGGAAAAAATAGTTTATCATATTTGTAGAGATGTGTTTAAGACAACCACAGGATAAATGAGTGTCTGCTGAATGGACCCTCGGCTACTTTATCTTACTGACCGTTTACTATCGAAACGGTTAATCATAAAACAATAGAACATTTTTTGTTTGGTCCACAAATATCTTAAAAAAGGAGTTTTTTAGTCGTACAAAAGGTAAGACTTACAGAACAAAAGTAAAAACGATAGTTATTTTTCCTTTTCAAACACACTTTTGACCCTTTCAACGATTTAATATTCGAATGCAACAGCACAAGAGAATTTAACACTCATATGGCGTATAGTTAAGAGTCGATTGCAACGTAGTATTGTATGAGAAAGTTACATATTTGAGACCATCGTCCCAATTTTTCTGGAGAGCGTCTGTATAGAAATGCACACACTCGTTGAGGATACCGTGTATTCTTTCTAAAACAGAATTTGATTGAGGCCTGTAAGAACTAGTAAGCTAAGACTTAGTTCCTATTACATTAATGATCTCGAAACAAATCACTCGTAAAAGCAGTACCTCGATCACTTATCAAGGTATGCCAAATTTCAATACAATTTCTTCAATTATAGAGCTGTGGTGTCTGTCACTGCCTTAGTCACCAAGTACCGTGTAGAATGATCCACACAAGTAATTACAAATTATTTCCCCGAGAGGACCTTACGAAAGGACCCACAAAACTATTGCAAATGTCTGAAACAGGTGTGTCGGGGAAAATGGTTGAGTCAAACCCGCTTGCTTTTCTTTTGGAATCTTTTTATTCTGACAAGAATCGCAAGATCTTATATAGTTTTTAATATCTTTGGCCATCTTGTGCCAATAAAAACGTTCCTTTATGTGGTGATACGTGACATTCATGCCTCGATGCGCGGCCGTTGGATGATCGTGCATCTGTTTCTAAAGTTCGATGATCTGAGTTTTAGTAACACAGATTAACAAAGGTCTATTCTTGCTTTGTCTTATTTTTTCGATACAACAAATCATTTTGAATTATATACTGCTTTGTTTCTAGATCTAACTAATCTGACGGAGTTGTCTCTAACTTGGTGAGAATTTGCGAGAAAAAAGAATCCTTTTGTGCTTGAATCATATCGTCATTCTGCACTACTGCAACATCCTTAACATTATTACTCTTATTTTTATCCAGAATACTTTTGTATTTTTCTAAATATTTTACCATTCCAGTTCTGTACTCACTAGCCTTGTAGTGTGGTTTCACATAATTAAATGGTGTCCTTTCCCCATTACCACTTTCTGAGCTATTCTCAGTTTCTACGGGGATCACTTTCTTGCCCTTTTTTGGAGCTGGTTTCACTTTTTTATAAGCTTTAGGCACATATTCTTCAGGTTCATATTTACTACTTGTACCAGAAACATACATTACAGAAAATTATTCCATTTCTATTTGTTCGGGGGAAATGCAACTGCTACTTTCCGGAACATAACGTGATAGACAGTACACGTCTTTGTGGTTCGCTCCTGCCTTATAAACGACGTCAAAATAGATTTCACTGAGTAATAAACTCCATCGCATTAATCTACTGTTGAGATCCTTGACCGTTCTAATATAACAAAGAGCGTGATGATCGGTGTTGATTGTTTCTCTTTTACCATAAACAAAAGGTCTCAGTTTTTAAACGCAAAAAGTATAGCTAACAGTTCTATTTCACTAGTAAAATAGTTCTTTTCAGGTGGAGACAAAGATCGACTCAGGTACATAACGGGATGAAACTTTCCATCACTCTTTTTGCAACAAAATGGCAGTACGCCCGTGTAGGAGCCTTCTGTCCTAATTTCAAGTTCCGCTTCGGGCCGAAAATGCACGAGGACCATAGCTGTAGTTAATTTTTCTTTTAACATTTCGAACGCGTTAATTTCTTCATCCCCCATATTATCTTCGTTTCTTTTTTAGTGATGTTGTACAAAGGACGTGCAATTTGTGAAAATCCTTTTATGAAAGATCTGTAATAATTCGTAAAACCCACAAAAGACTGGATTTTCTTAACAGTGTTAGGGACTGGAAACTCTTGTATCGCCCTTATTGTCTCAGGGTTGAGTCTCAAACCCTCGGCTGACACAATATGTCCTAAAACGATAACTTATTTTTGAAAAAAGTTAAACTTTGATAATTTCAAGCTCAGTGATGCTTCTTTTAAAAACTGAAAACTTGCCCCGTCAGCTTAAGATGCTCTTCATAGCTGCGGCTATAAATAATTGTCATCCAAATTCACTGTAACACCCCTAAATAATACCTTATCCAACACTTTATTCATCAAATTGACTAAAAGAAGGGGTGCAACGGATAACCCAAAAGGGAGGCGTTAAAATTAGTATTGGTCATCCGGGGTAATAATGGATAGTTTATGAGTGTCTTGTGGATTGACTGGTATTGGCCAGCATCCACGAAATAAGTAATACGAGCTATAAATAGTCGCTCCACGGAGATATGTTAGGAGGTGACTTACGAGGGGGACGGTATACGAACTCTGGCTGTGATTAGTTAAACAGCGGTTGAGCTGGCGTAAATCTGCGCACATTCTTTTTTGATTAGTGTTTTTCTTTGCAACTAGCTTTATAGGAGCGGTGTTTCCTGTGTCCACGGACACCTCCATCTTATCAGTTATTTTCATACCAGCCAAAGTAAAGGCAAACATATCTCTAGATTCTCTATTAAAAGCTCTACTTGACCTCTCTGAACGTGATCCAAATTATCACAATTTTTAATGTCAAAATGTTCTGTTGTGTCCATTTGTATGGCATGTACCTCATTGTCTGTGGATAGGTGTTCAAAATCTATGTGTTCATGTCTGATAAAACTCAAGTTTAATGTGCCAATGTATTGACCAGCTTTAATTACTTTCTCATTTTTTGCAAAATTTTCTACAGTGACATATTCACTATCTGCGTCCATTAAACCTGCATTAATCCAGACATGGTGTTTATAGTATATCTTCCTATCAGGTTCCAAATAATATGTGGCTTGGTTTTCTAACTTATCATCCTTATCCATTGAATGTATGTGAGTCATACTTCTATTACTCTCTTGAGTAAAAGGCGTGGAAAAATTGTCACTGTAACGTGTCGGTGGTTTACTACAAACTAATATGTAAGAATATATTTTTGAAAATGACCTTAATTAGTTCTCTTACGTTCTCCCATTTCAATTTATCCAAGCCTGCACCTATTTTAGGCATCGCTAACTTACTTATTCCAATTCGAATGCACTTCTGTTTCAACGTTATTAATGCTGTGGTCAAATGAGCATAGTATTTCATTATCTTGCAAATGTAACGTCTCTCCGGGAGCCCACTTTTGCACTCTTAACTCATTGAATCTTTGAAATTTTATCTTAAACAATGATGCAATACCATTTCCCATTCTTAAATCAGATTAAATACAATGCGCTAATGATGTCTGATCATCATTATCAAACAAATCCATTTCCCGTTCTTCATATACAAATTTAGAACTATTGTCATTTTTACTTTATTCTGAGTAACCTTTATCGGCATTAAAGAACATGGAGGAATGACAACATCCTCTTTCAAACATACATCAATAATAGGTTTTATTTCCTTTTTAACTTTTTCAGGCATTGTTCAAATGTAATATCTTTCCTTTCCTTTTGGACTACGTGTTTATTTTCACTTAACAGAGTTTTACCTATTTTAGGCTCCCTTGAGGCCCTGTTTTCTATTTCTAGTTGGTCAACTTTCCTGTCAGTCAAGCTTCCCATTTTCTCCGTTAAAAGGGTAACCTTATTAGTACACCTTGTTTGTGACGGGTGTTGTGTTGTTGTTATATCTGGTTTAGCATCTACGTATTACTTCATTTACTACTTGGTGAACTTTCTGTTGTTCAACTTTCTGATTACTTTGTGTTTGAGCATCATTCCTAGGAATTTTTATTCCCACTTTCCTCTTATTTTTAGGATCCAGTTTCCCTTTTTTGTTAGATTTTACGGGTGGGCAATCTTTACTGGGTTTTAACACTTTGAGTTGGTAAAACTGGTTTCAATTTAAGTACTTCGAATACGTTAAATCATCAAAACAATTGTTATCATTCGCATTACTGTCAGTTACCTAATCACTACTTTGGTCACTGGAATCTGAGGTACTGGGTTCGAATGTCCTCCCCAAAGACGGATATTGTTCAATAACTTTACTAGTGTTAGGTATTGGCTCAACATTACAGGGATTCGGTGACAATTGCTGCCGCATATTCAATTCATTTAACCCTGGAATTTTAGCTTTTAACTTTAATTTACGTTCAGCGATAATCTGTCGGACTTTTTACCCAACGTTTATATAACAAGTTTAGTTTGTGGTTTGTTCACAGGAGCACTCTTTACATCTTTACTCTTATTGCCAAAACGTTTTATTTTTCCCTTAGCACTTTTGTGACATAAAATAATAACATCCTTTGGTAGGTGATGCAGGACCTTAATGTGTGACAAATGAACTTAATGGCCTGAGCCGTTGCTATGAGGCTAAACATTTCCCTACTACCATTCGTTCTCTANCATGTACACTTCATTTTATCATCAATGAATCTGATCACCAAGGTTCGACGAAACCTCTCCGTGCGAGTGAACCTTCGTCCGAGATGAACTTTATAACTTAAAACACGATACTGTGCCAACAGACAACAACTCTTAAAGTGTGTCCCCTATCTCTTCATTGAGTCTGAAAACTTGTGAGTATCATATGCCCGGAGATTTGGAAACTAGCCCCCAAATTTATCGTGCGTAAGGTTAATCTTACCCCCAATTCACTAAGCTCATATCGTTCGTTTCTCTCAACCTTTTTAACTGAGATAACCCCCAACACTTAAGGTTCACTTAGCTTTTCTGTCCCTCGGAGACTTGTAGTTGAAGCATCCGACGACCGTTCCTCTGGCCTCTCAATTACACCACCAACAAAATAAAATACAATACAATAGAGAGTTAGGTCCCTTTACGATCCAACTCTCACTATTCTTTGTGTTATGGCATTTCTGGAGTATGAGGAATTAGGCTTGTCCGCACTGTTTTGAAGCTATAAATCACCATTAGGAGTAAATGGGGTTGGCCGGGACAAGTACTGGCTTGGTCATCTTCAGCATTACCGTTACAGGCCTATAAAAGTGAAGCCTAAATAGATAAAATTAAGCACTGACCATCCGTTCCAATTAAGTTGCTCAAGGTCACCCACAACAATTAAAAATGGAACTTTTATCAGTTTATTGTACGATTTTTAACAGCTTAATCTTGTTGCGGGGGGTTGGACGGGAGGATGATGGTATTGACTGCCCATGTGTGGTGTAACCCCCTTTCCACCCCCGCACAATTTTAACAATCTCACCACGCAAAAACGGAATGCCACTATGTTTTAGTGGTCATCCTCCTCCTCCTCCCTAGTGCCGTCACTGTTGTTTCAAAGAATTATATTTTTTTTCTTAATTTGCTAGAATGAAGATTTAATAAAGATGGTTGCAAAGCAGAAGTATTAAGGATTTTTTGAGAACTGAACTATAATTTTCTACAGCTTAAATCAGTATTTTATGTTTAAGTTACAAATAACGAACTTGACGTATTCAAATGAAATTTCATAATTGGTGAAATGTCATATAACCAAAATTTTGCTACTAGGCTGCTACAAAAAAAATGTCATGGATATGGGGTTCAAGACGCACATTTACCCAAAACAAAAACGGACATTAAAACAATTAAATTTTATAAACATGGGCACAGGGAGACCGAAAGCATTATTTAACTCCTCTCTCTCCATCCGCCCCCTCGCAAACAGTGCTGCCAACGCCAATGCGGGCCGTGCAATTTCTACTGTTATTAAAACGCAAAATTTGGAACGTTAGAATTGTATGAAAACAATATCTTTAAAAACGCTAACCAACATGAATTATGATGGTCAAGAAATGTTATCATAATAACCGACATTTATCAGATTATACAAAAACAGTATGTCTTAATTGAGTACATTATTATACCTCTAAATCGGCGTAACTAAACTCCTTGGATGCTAGGAAGGGCCGTTACTTGTCGGAACCAACTTCTCCGTAACGTTCCACCCTCGATACTACATAATGACGGTACTGCCAATAACGTTATTCTACCGGCAACTTTAACCNTAATAACGGAATGCTTTTCATTCTCACCAATA
>QVQU01298360.1:0-11033 GCA_003456935.1 Machilis hrabei | reverse complement strand
CATGCGCCGCTTTTTCATTTTCCTGAGAGATGTACAATGGGAATATCTCCTTTTCATATCCATACACATTCACCGCTATATTATTCTGTCTCTCAAATTTATTAATTTGAGAGAGTTTTACAGGATACATAATTCCGTCCATATTTAGATCATGTTCATGAATACTGTAATTGTTTACACGTTCTGCATTCCTTTTCATGGGATATAAAGCAGCAAGCACGCTCCATGGAAAGCAGCGCTGATATTTATTTTTAACATTCAGTACACTTTTAGTATTGGCGATCTTTAATGGCGTTGGTATATATGAAGACCCATATAACGGTTTATAAGTCAGCATCTTTAACTCCAGATTATTTTTCTTTTCATATATCCAATTTGAGCCTTCCCTTTGGAACTCTGCACTATGATTGGCTATCTGCTCGAATGCTTTAGCTAACTGAGATATGATGATGTCAGGCTGAAGTGTTATTGTAGCTTTAGAGCAGAAATAAGCGCTGGTCTTTATCTCTTCCTCTTTTAATGCCTTCCCAAATGTTACAGACGCGCAGATATACCATTTGACTCCCTTTTTTATGTTTAATTGTTCGGGGATGATATTCATTGCCTGGATATTTAATGTCGACAAAAGTAAATATAAATCGTCGTAGGATTATTCGCCCAGCTTAAAAATTTGCGCATTTCCGTTAAGCGCTGAGGAATCTGCTTGCATTTGCACCTTGCATGGTTTTTTATAAGAATTTCTGGTTCCTCCTCTTCTTCTTGAATTGACCGTTTCCTTGATCCTCCTTCTTGAAGTTGGGTCTGGTCCTGGGTACTTGTAATCTTCGGATGGGTCTTGAGATGCCTTAGCCAGTTATCCTTTCTAGAAATGGTGGCATGACAGGTCTGGCAATCGTATGTAGAAAGACTGTCACCGGTATGTGATAGCCTCATATGTCGATATAAATATTTTTTCTGGGCGTATGATTTCTCGCAGCTATTGCATTCAAAATGCTGAATTGAGGACATCTTCTGAAACCACAAACTTAATATATTCAGTTTATTCACGCGAGTGTCTGATAAGCTAAAAGCGAAAAGTCATATAGATTTTNACAGTCAANTAAAATCGCCGAAAAATCGTTTGCAATATATCTAACACTTTTAACTTACCTCGTTTCTAACGAAATACCCAAAGTGTAAAAAGTTTACTTTCCAAATCTGGTTTGCTGTATATAACACAGAACTGTCACTAGACTCTAGCAGTAGCGTGTGAACCGTGTCGTTGGTCAAAACAGACTAAAAGATCTATCGTGATCACGCGCTTTTATACCCTTTCTAGAAAATTGTAATCTCGAACCCAGAGACATAAAATAAACTCTTAAACTCTAAACGTCTATAGCTATAAAAGATACTCTCGAGCCCAAAACGTTAAAATTATAAAAGCGCTTGTATTTCAAATACCCATGCTTAATTCACATCGATATCGAAAATCGTATTCGATCATTGATATTCGTATGAAGAACCGCACAATCTATTTTCAAACTTCTATTTCAAATATCGAACTTGAATTTCAAACATCAATATCGAACATAGAAATCAAACTTCGATATCAAACATCAATATCGATATCGAAATCAAACATCGATATCGCAGGTCTGATGACGTTATGTCACGTGATCACCTTTATTTGCTTAGTAACATCTCCTTCCAAGCCAACTCCTTATCTAATATGACCTTTGGAACGTGACGTCATTAGCTGAACTTCAAATACTGGCTGATGTCGATACACCCTCTCGGCCAATCAGAAGCCCTGAAATTTACGCATGATTACTCATGGCGTTTGAGCCCCATTATACCATCTACTAGATAAAACCATCTCAGTGTGATAGTGGAAATTGTATGTCGCAAGCAGCCATACGTATGCAATTTCATCAGCATTCCGTTCCGTTACACTTCCAGGATGTTCTCTTCCCTATCCTTTACGTTATATATCCAGGATATTCTCTTCCCGATCCGTTCTGTTATTTTTCATTATGAATCTTATATCCCATGTTATTCCATTCCGTTCCGTTATAATTTAAACATCTCCTCGCTCCGCTAAGTTCCGTTCCGTTACAAAATCTCTTCCCAATATTTACCGGATCCATCCGGTAGAGTTATAAAATATAGTTATCCTCCTTATGGGAATTTAACATGGGCACTTTTGCTCATTGATCATCCTTATGGGAATTTAACAGGGGGCACTTTGAGTCAGAACTGTCCTTTTTCATTCTACTGACATTTTCTAAATTGGTATTGATAATTTTGAATACCGATATTTTCCAGACTCGATATTGATATTTTCGATACTCGATATCGATATTTGAGAATTTGGTGTCAGCATTTTTTATATCGATGAAATATCGATACTGTACAATATCGCGTACGATCCCTTGGAGCAGAACGATTAAAAAAAAGTTTCTAGAATCTTTCTGACGTCACATTCCGAGTCCCTGGTTTAAAACTTGGCTTCCTACACGTATTTCACTCTTGTCGGGAATTGCACCATCAGAACCTCACACTCATACACTGCTTTACAATATTTTATATTGCACACTTGTGTTTTCAACGTGTTAAAGGGAAGTACTCGGAAAAGCGTGGAGTAGAACCCAAATCGGAATTGTTTCAGTAATATCGCATTCAGACTGGTATAAGAAGCGAAAGTTTAATTTTTCTCTGGCCGAAGTTACTCTTACATTAGATTACAATCTTTAGATATTTAAAGGTAGAGTATTATGAAATTGCTTTTACGAGGGTAACACTTTTCGTCGGAGTAGAAATGAAACCGAAGTGAAATGTTTTAGATGCATCTATAAATGTTGAAGTGTTTAAGTGGTGNTTTAGCTACTTCGTAAGTGTCCACTCCGTTTCCAGTTCGCTGTTCAGAGTGGAACTGCATTTGGATAGTTTGAGTTTTATTCCGGATCGTAGTTGAACTATAACAAAAATGTACTTTACGTTGCGGTCCCTGGATTTCTTTCGTGCGACAGCGGATTGCAAACTGTTGCTCATTTTCTAGGTTAATTTTATGCATGCGACATTTATCAGGCATTAAACAAAAAAGTAGTGCGGGTGAACAAATTGTGTCAGTGCTGCCAATGTTCTGAAGAATGGAAGATGGAGCTGTGCGTGGTATTCTTTGCGTATCGACTCATCGCAGTGAAAACACGGAAAAGAAGATGGGCTGTTCATCCTACCAACAGATGGGGTATTTCTTAACCTCTACTAAAAATTAAAGGACGACAGGGACGAGTTTTTTTTAAAATATTTTCTAATGTATGTGGCATCGTTTCATGATCTGGTGGTCAAATTCCAAGGAACGATTAAGCTAGGCACTGTTTGGTGCAAGGCTTGTCATTTTCTTCACAGAAAATGTTGACAAGAACTCTCAGGTAAGTCTATAAAAAAAGAAGATTCGCATAGGTAGAGAGAAAAATATCACCGTCAGGTTTATGAAAATGTATTTGATCATAAGTTTAAAACAATATTATTTATGTTTCTTCATTCAAGCAATTTGCTATAACAAAAAATTGAGCGACAAAATATAAAATAAAATTTATAATTTTGCAATTCATAAAAAAAAGTTTTTCAAGTCTAAAGTAAAAACTTTAAAAGTAACACCAAAATTACACTAAGACTACATAAAATCTTGTACATTAAAAATCGACAGAGTGGCTGACAGCATTTATGTCTAGGAAAGTGGACGACATAGAAGTGGCGTGTTCGCATAAAAGAACGCATCAGACACCATGTACTTAAAAAAGATTGCACGAGTTTTCGTCAAGGCGTTCTGTAGGACACGACGGCATGTTTTTTTAGAGCGCAGTGACTAAATAAACGGACGACAGAGCATAGAATAGTTCATTTTTTCCCATTGATTTAGAGAACAGACGGCATTTTGCGGTCAGCTGTCACGCAACACAAAACGCGTGCATGAAAGGAGCCTTACAGATTGAGAAATATGTTTTTTCGAGTATTGGTAGCCAACAATTTGGAGAACACAAGCAGCTTTGTCCAGCCGTGAAAACAGTCAGTTTGGAGCATATGAATCATTTTACTGCAAGCATGTTGCCAGGTATTGAGAAACGGTTTCAAAACTGTTAATGTTTGATGACGGTGCTAAAATCTTCATACTTGGTGTAGTTTCACATCCATTTTTTTAAGATCTGTTGGGTTCCCACCGAACATATTGAAACTGTTTAAAGTTTTCATTACATACATTGTATCAATCTGTGCGGAAGGTGAACTGACAACTGGCTTACAAAACATCGATTTAGATATTTCCAAAGTTTCGTCTGGTTTGTTGTTTTTCAGAGTTAGAAGGAGCAGTTCTTCTCGTTTGATTGAGACAGCAGTAGGCCACTAACACCAACCATACGAATTCACGAGGAGTGTCTGAAGTACTTCAGTACCCCATGTACAAGCCTTCTTATTCCGAACAACTACCCCTCAGTGAAAAAATGTTCCTGAGGTATAACACCATTATTTCGTCTTCTACACCTGTGGAAAGATTATTTAGTTAAGCTGGCATGATTTGGGCTACGAATAGATCCAGTTTTTATTCATACTTTTTGAAACTCTTGTACTGTTGAAAAGCAAAAAACTACTTATATGAGCAGAAAGTTTAATTTTATTGTAATTGTAATTATACAAAGTAATGTAATTATTTAATTTGTAATTTGTTCTAAATTACACAACTATAGCTTGTAATTGTAATTTGTATGTTAATTATTTTGTATGAAGCAACAGTAATTTGTAATTAATCATGTTGAATTACAGTGATTATATTTTGTAATCTGTAATTGATTGCTAGACCATGAGTAATTTGTAATTAGTAACTAATTTAATTTTCAATATAATTGGCCCAGCTCTGCCAGTTCACAAATTGGCGCTTGGAGCTTGCATTTTCAGGATGTTTAAACTTTTCATTTGAATGTAATATTGTTCAAAAAATAATATTTTGACCCCAAATTCAGAATCAACACTCCCAAATTAGGTACAATACCAAATTTCGTTCAAGTAGCCCTTGTGGAACTAATATTATTTACTAGTTTGTTTGATTTTATGTCTTGTTTGGGCGTGACAGACAGTCACTGAAGAGTTAATATAAAAGCAGTTTACAAAAATAATAGAAGAGGGAGTGCTATTAGGCTGCATGAATCGCAAATCCCCGTCGTGATATAGCAAAGATTACCCCTCAACCACTCCGCCATAATTTTTTTTAATCGACCCTATTTTGTCCACCCTAATCTGGAGCCAGTGGTTTCTCGGCCAACCGAGATTCAAGACTCAGATGCTAACCCATGAGCACTTTGAAAGTCTAATTCATTTGATTTCGATCACGTATGATGCAATAATGAAATGTTATTTGGTTGCAGTTCAATCGTGACTCAACAATCGAATCTTGATGTTTCCGTCACATACATCTAGTTCTTCATTTAAGTTTAAGTTTCGCTCTCAGGGAATGAGAAATAACTAAAAGTATTTTCGGTCATGAGCAATTCGAGAGCGGTTCCTATCTGCACAATTCAGTTCGTTCCTCGTAAAGCCACCTAGCTGCCAATGAATGTGAACTTGTTGCTCCATAGCAGAGGTGTATGTCTGCCAAATCATTCAACGTTAAATGATTAATTTCAATTTGCCATTCGACCGGGCAACTAAGGATGGAAACACATTACATGCCAAAGAGTGTAGCGGAGAATCCGTCACGATTCCCCGTCACAGACATCGTAGTCTGTGGAAGACTTACTGTATTGGCGACAAAAAGATTCTCACCATCGTTTACATCGGTAGAGCACGGAAGAAACGAGAATCACACACCCTAGCAGATATCGCGCTAGTTGGCGGTAGTTCAATTGGCTGCCTACCTATCAGGCTGGAACTTGTTGGCCAAATGTCGGGCATTTCCCGACATCTGCGAACCTAAGTGCCCTACATCAATTTACTCGTCTTAGTGTCCTGAAGAGTTTTAATCGTTATTCAGAAACACTCTTTATATTTATGTATTATAAAGTGTAGATGATAGACATGGAAATGCGGACCAGCACATACAGTAATTAACAAAATATAAATTAAATAGCATTAATATATTTTACATTTTCAGTTTCGAGGTCTGTGTGCTACCCATCCATTGGATGCTTGGACATTACTCCCGAGTGGTACCACGTCACATCAAGACCCATTAATCTACTTCCTTTAAGCAGGGAACATGTTGGAACAAAATTCTATTTATTCACAAGAGATCGTCCTAATAAGGTGAGAGCAATGAAATCTAATTATATCAAAAAAATTGTTAGCCTAGTCAACGATGATTTGTGTGTCTGCCATTATACTAATACAGTACTAAAAACTGACAATTTTAGTAACAGATGGCCTACTTACAAAATTTTACCATATATCACCTGACTCTACATATATATTACAACAATTAAGTAATTCTATTAGTTTGTTTTTACGAGGGTTGAACGTTCATTGGAAATTGTTTTTAGAAATACTTGTACAAAATCTGAATGCTACCTTAACAGCAATTGCCAGTTTTAATGTTGAACTATAATTACGGTTTCAAAGTATTGTAATGAACGTCATAATTTGTATTAAAATAAAAAAACGCTTTCATCTAGTAACCAATAACATGTCATTAATACAAAATTATAGTTATGAGAAAATAAGATATTGAACAAATATAGCGTAGTGTTTAAAAAGCACATCAGAAAACTGTGTCGCTGACAAAATAACGTTCGTTTTACACTTTGAATCCATTCAGTTAGTCTGTCATTAAGATTTCCAAAATATCTGGTGTGTTCGTGTGTGATGTTAACTAGTAATACATTTTTCAGACTCAAGAACTTGAAGCTGAACGGCAGTCAAGTTTAAAAAAGTCTACCTTCAACTCTGAAAATCCAACGTTTGTCGTAATACATGGATTCGCGTCTTCAGCCGATACAGATTGGGTATTGGTATGTAAAAGAGAAAATAAATGATTAGCCTTCTTAAGAATTCAGTACTAAAAGCGTCAAGATTAAATAACATTTGAAGTCACTGCTACCAAATCGATTAATGGATAAAATAGCAAAATATTGTATATAAAAAATAATTGTCTTGCCATACTGCTAAAATATGTGAGATATAGTTTGATTTTTTAATATTTTCTATGCTGTTTTATGCGTGAATATATTATTATACATTTTCTCCAGATCACTGTATCAGCATTAAAATATAAATAATATTTCTTATAAGAGATTTTTTACAATTTTATATAACATTTATTCCTTTTTTAATCATATTTCAGTGCAATCTCATTTAATAACTTTTTACAAAAGTAGGTTTATCATATCATAGAAAAAGTAATGCTAGATACTGTAAAGGACATTTTCCCGGCCGTTAATTGATTTGTCATTGGAGGGAGTGACGATAGTTATTGGTGTTACCCTGACGTAGAATTGATGATTTCCTTTTTTTTTTATTTATTTGTTTCCTGCAAGCTTTATCAGCTCATTAGAAACACATTCCAAAACCCTTTGTGTCATTATAAAGGTAGAACGTAAGGACATCCTTAACCTCACCCACAGCCAGTTTTGGACCTTATAAATTCACGATAGTATGTTAAATTAAGATTAAATATAACATTTTGTTCTGTACTCATCCTCCAGATGAAACGCTGTGAACAGTACAGAATAAATTTTAAGACATTTTTTTAGAGGCTTCGCTTGATGCAAATAAAATCGAATGTCATGAACAGGATTCAATGAATCCGGTTAAAATAAGTTCTAGGGTGCATTAAAGGTTCTGTAACGCAGTTTGTAACTTGATAATTTTGGGCAATAAGAGCGATTAAGATTGTGGTTTCAGAGTATACAACGTAGCACCTAAAGCAGATCAGCGACCAATAGAAATTATTACTAACATAAGAGGTTTGATTTAACTTAAAATTACAAACATACAATAATTATAATGGGTTTGAAGCTAATAAATACCAGACCTCCTGGCTCAAAATTGCGAATCACAAGTAGTGTTTTTGGTTACACAATATATTGGGCTGCTGCGTACCAATACAATTTTAACCTGGCTGAGAGGTGTGCAGATCTAATAAATGTTATGTTAAGAATTGGTCAGTTTTTTTCTTTAATTGGCAATACGTAATTCAAAGTATACTCACAATGTAAACCGTTTATTAGACTTGCCCTAGATAATGCTAGTATGCTCAGTGCAATTACGGTCAAAAAATGTTATAAATAATGCTCTATTTTTATTATTCAGGATATAAAACAAGAACTTCTAAAGTACATTGATGCTAATGTGATCCTTGTTGATTGGAGCAAAGGAGCAAAGCCGATTGGTCTCCCGCTTTATCCTGTATCTGCTATCAATACAAGACTTGTTGCATTGGAAATAGTTTACTTAATTGAACGACTTCAGGTAATGTTTAAAATACCTTTATGCGTTTAAAACCGATATCTGTTTACTTTCTATTTAAATGTCATATTATCAAACTGTAATAATAGTTCTTGATGTGATATGGATGATATTTTTGAAGTTTGATTATGCGTTATATCGACGAATGCGCTATTCCACTTTGCTTACTCAATTCTCGTTGACTGATGTTGGGATCTAAAATAACAGAAGAAAGAATGTTATCAGAATTATCATAATTTACTACAGAATTGCTGCAGTTCAGAGTTGTGGCACGTAAGTTGCCACTTTTAAAAATATAATGTTCGAGTCGAAAAAATAATGTATGAGATTTTCTCGTACGGTATCGTTCGTTAAACACTTCCAATGCCGTCGATATTTTTTTTCGTATTCATCCAACAGTAAAAGCATTTTCACTTCTTCATCAAATTCGCCATGGTTTAGAAAGTTGTAGTATCTCGCAGAATTACAGAACTGTACTGACTGAATGTACTTCATTTTTGTTATGGATTTCGCTTTTTTTTAACACTTTATTTTGGCATCCTGTATATACTTGATGTGTCTAACAACTAAGTTGAAGCATTTACTTCTTTCTGCTACACGTACTTATCAGGGTAAATAATTGTTTAGCACTTACCGCAAACATGTCTAGTTTGACATTTTTGGTCCATAACATTTAAATTACATCATATCTGTATCTTGTAAACAAACATTTGTTTACTTTCCGGTCACTCGGATTTTGACTAAGTTTTACGTCCAATTGACTACTCATTTACTTACTTTTCCATCATAACTGTGTCTCTTCTTTCAATCGACTAGTCCAATCTGTCATCCATGCCAACTCCTGCTTCACCATCACATCGACCTAACACATTCACTCGCTCCTCTCATACTGTATCATCTGCTCCACATGCACTTTAGTTTGGAGTTGCCTCTTTTCGTCCCTCAACGTATACCACAGGTTCTCTTTGCTAACTACCTCGAATGAACCTATAAAACGGTCTTTGAACGTAGTTATACGCTTCAGCCTTTTACTTGACTGTAGGTACGCCTTATTTGAAACAATTTTGCCGTGTTTGAAGTCTCGTCTCTTATGTCGTTTATTAAAATATTTATCTTGCCGTTTATCGCTTTTCATGCGATTCGTCGCGGCTACTGTTCTCACTCCTTCCCTCTTGTCATTCCTGATCACATTTCGACCAACCGGTTCAAAATATATTTCCGTGGTTGCATACCTCCAGTTGCTTTCCTAGATCACAAGTCCGTCACCAGTGTTTTCATACGTACCAAATTGTCTGGGCCTAAACGATTGTCCCAAATTATTATTGTGGCCAATCCACTGTCTCTGACTTCGATGATTATCGTTCCTATTGTCAAATCAGTTTCTGTTCCCCCAGTACTCTTTGAGTACTCGAACAGACCTTGCTTGCCTTTTTTGTCGGTTCTACCTCTTTCGCAAATACCGTCGTAGGCTTCGGATATTTCACCTTTCTTATGTTTTCATTATAAATACAATCATAGCTGTGAGTCGCTCCGGACGGCACAGCCGTCCGATCAATGTCATCAATAGGATGGACTTTTATTCAGGCCTCTTCTCTGATTACCTATACCTTGAGACCTGTACCTTTAATCAATTATTAGTATTCATGGTATTCAATACCGAAATCACCATTACCGCCTCTTAAACATGACACATGTTTTTACTAAATGATATTGGATGATTCCAATTGCGAATTATTAAACAAATATATGTTTGTGATAAATTTGACCCAATTCCATTAAACAGCTGATGGTTGTATCTCTGACACATTAACAGTTCTTACACTGTATATTCCACTCTGAGCTATGATAATACAGTATTTGACTCATTTCATCAACAAATAAATATCTAACAATTTATTTTGAGTATTTTAACTCTCCGTATAGGTTTCTTTCTCTATCGTACTCGGGTCTTCTGTCTATTAAGACGCCCCTTTCATTACGTGAGTCACTCTAGACCAGATTAAGACGCATGCATAATTATGTACTATTACCAAAGAAAGAAAGGCCCCAGCAGATTAGCCAAACTGCAAATGGCTAATCAAGGCAACGCAATTCCGTGACAGAGTTTCATGAACGGCATTGCCAAAATGGAATCACCGTTTAAAAGCATTGACAGGTCGTGTACTGTGTGGAATATACGCAAAGCTGTGTCATTTCTGCACGAAGGTGACCTTCACAATAAAGGTGTATTGTCGCTTTACAACACAGATAGTTGGATTTCTAAATAACCTNAAAGCTTAACAGTTAAGCATGGGCATTTTTATTGTAAATGTTTCTTTTAGTGTAATGTGTTTTTAATTAATTTCGAATAATGTATTTATCACGTGTCATCGAAACAACGTGATATAATTTATATTTTCTAAACACCGGATGGAGTAGCTCTCTTTATAGGTGTGAATTAGAGCTTGTAGGAGGGTGCCCTTCAAATCTATAATGGGTTAATCCGAAGATGGTGTGGCCTCAGAATCATTTACAATACATACATTTCGGCACAGGAATAACGCCTAATATACAAGTGTGATGTATTTGTGATAAAACAATGACAGTATTGCAATTTAAATAAT
>KZ893812.1:0-11801 GCA_003456935.1 Machilis hrabei | reverse complement strand
AGCGTAACACCCATGCCCTAGCCAGGAATCGAACCTGGGACCTCCGGCGTGCAATGCCACGGGACTAACCACTAGGCTACCGGGGCCGGCGATTTAATTATAACTGTTATATGATACAAGGTATGTTCTGTCAGGCTTGTTTAGCCAATTTCACCTTACTTTAATAAGAACTAACTAAATAACGTTTTCGTGATTACACTCGAAACAATGCTACTTCTGTTTTCTATTAATTTCGCCGTAAACCATGCGTGTTGTAGCATGTTCATAAAAATCGGTGCCGACAGTTGGTTGTGGATGATTGAATGCATTTTAATGACGTCATTCCATGTATTTAATTCACGCTGGTGTTGCTGCAAAAAGGTATAAGTCTGCAACCATTTCACAAAATTCTTGACTTACCTCTAGAAATAAACATCTAACGGCTGACAGAAAGGCTTACATCCAGGTGGTATAACTTTCAGCTGAGAAGTCGGTTCATTATTGTCGTTATAAAACATCGTATCAAAAAGGGAAACATTTGTTTGTCCATCTTAGGAATCAATAAAGAGAAACAAATTGTTGTGTTTCACGTATGACTTCAAAACAGTAAGGGACCCCAATCACCTCCCTATTCAGGAGAAAACCACCGTCAATTGTAAAGCATCGTATTCTACGCTTTAACAAATGTCTAAAACATTTGGTGTTACGCGTCAATTCTCTAACAAAATGTTGTGAAATTGTAATGGAGTACCTTATAAAGGCTAAACAACCACCCTCCCACCCTCCATCGTGAATATTACAATTTTAATATTGTCAAGTACAAAACAACGTTACGAGTTTTAATTGTCATTATCTTAAAGCTATCTTGGTAAATTGAAACAGTATAAAAGTATTTTTGGTACAAAAGTTGTTTGTTTTTAAGCGTAGAATCAGATGCATTTTCTATTTAAAAAACCAAAGGTGACCTTCAATTAACCTTGAAAATGTTCACCAAAACAATAACAATAATTGCTACAATATGGACCCCTTTAAACCTAACAATATTTGTCTACACGTTTTCTTTCATACTGCTTTGTTTTCGCGATACAAATTCGTAACGCTTTATGTAGACCACCCTGTATATACCCTAAATTGTTTTCAGAACACAGAAACTTGTATTCTGTAAAACGCACATAACACACATTTTAAAATTACATTACATGTACCACAACGTTTATAATATAATATAATTCAAACATGTATAATAACGTGACTCTTATTTTCGTTGCATTACCTTGATTCTAAAAAAATATTAGAAAATAGTACAATGTTTATGAAAACAAGATTAGCAGGAATGGAATTTCGGCCACCCACGCAGCACAACTAGTATACGTCCACTACCATTTATTGTTTTACATTTTTTTTCTGTAGCTCCTTGGCTCTTTATTTATTCTGAGCCTAGCTCTTGTTACATGTTTTTTACATTTCAATTTCCTTAATTCTATGAACAACACACACATATATTGGACATCACAAAGATCCTTGCCTTATGCGGGATTCGAACCCACAACCTCTCGGTGCAGAGTAAAGTGCTCTAACCACTATGGCTCCCCCACACGACAGCTTACCTAAATCAGTACGTCAGGGGATCTTACACTGCGCGCTATCAGCCGTTCAATTTTTCAAAAATATTTCACTCAAGATATTTCCGAAACGAAAGTGTATTGGAACGTTCGGCAAAACATGTGTCTAATATTTTATTGATACCTATATCACAGAGAAATTTGATCTAAATCGGTGTTCCTCAACCTCCCTACTCTCCTTGTTAGTATGGCAATAACTTTATTCTAATTTATTTCAAGTGAAATAATTACAATTTTGAAAGTGTACATACACGGCCATTTAAAGTTTGCAGTTCTAAGAGTGGGTGCAGTAAAACAAGTTCTATATATTTACATGTCTATCATAATTGCCGTTAATATTTAAGTAATTTTTTCTATGTTTGAATATCTTAATCTAGTTTACATTAGTATCGTATGTTTTAACTGGAGGTGTAGGTAAAATCAAACTTTATAAAGAGCTCAAAATTTATGAAAAACATTCATGTTGTTAAAATAAATCCAAATTAATGTACAGAATATGAATACCTATACGTACTGAACGATTACATGTTGCATTACACATTGTTTAAAAAATGTTTTGGTAAGGGGTGAATGTGCATATAGCATTTACATTGTACACTAAAGTTTGTAACTTTTGTGAAGCTTTGAGTTTATTCGAACATCTCACCATTAAATTAATCTTTTTACTATTTCTCGTTTCAAATGGGCGTTTCTTTACTCTTAGCAATCTTAAACATAATATTTTATTTAAATTAGTGATAGTATTGGAAACTCCTTATTCTAAAGTACAGATTTTACATTAAAGAAAAATACAAAAATATTGTTTTGCAATTTAGGTATTAGTGTAGGTCTGAGGAATTGTGTTAGTTCTGAATGCTCGTTAAATCTTTAGTAATCGACCACAAAATGTCCATTATAGCATTGGCTGAACTGGCTAAAGTATGAGCCAGCATGAAGTTACGATTAAATTCTAGATGTCTTGTTTTCAATCCTGTTTAAAGATAAGGTTTTTAGCGGGTTTCCTTGAAATATACAGTACCAGCATCGATTCTGTCATATCCAAACGAAGCGTAGCGCGAAATTTCGTTTCGCTTAAAACGCAAATTTTCGTTCACTTACCAAGCTACGAAAAATTAAATTCGCTACGTCTTTCAGGCGAAGCCTGAAAGACGTAATAGCGAATTTAATTTTTCGTAGCTTGGTAAGTGAACGAAAATTTGCGTTTTCAGCGAAACGAAATTTCGCGCTACGCTTCGTTTGGATATGACAGAATCGATGCTGGTACTGTATGCATAAAAAGGATCTTTAGTACTCTTCTGACAGCGTGGTTGAAAACATAATTTCAATAACAATCCGACGAAATTAGGTATACTTTAACTGTCGACCCCGGTAGCGTAGTGGTTAGTCCAGTGGCATTGCACGCCGGAGGTCCCAGGTTCGATTCCTGCCTTGGGCATGGGTGTTACGCTTGTATTGTCCTAAGTGTCTACACTTGTGTTGGCAAACGTCCGTACACTCACTTGTGTTGTCTTAATTGTGTGCACTTAATGTCGGAATAAAAAGTGGCCATAAATGGCCACCGGAAGTAATGCCTTACGACGGTTCCCGGTGCATAACCCTAACAAAAAAAAAGGTATACTTTAACTGAATTCGAGTCTAAAGAATTTTGGGTAACGTTATTGATACATTTTATGTAATTTTTCAACTTTTGTAAAATGTTTCAGCTTCAAATGATACGTCGTTTTAAATACACTTTTTTGTTGTAATCTACTTTGTATTATTAGTCGTTCTTGTTGTGAACTGTCTGGCAGACATCAGAATATTGCTAGCTTCTCACTTTCCGAAGAACGTAAACAGAAACCACATGACCCTGCAGCTAGTTTAAAGCTCGCAAAGCATGTTGGGAACTTTGGGGGGTAGAGCCGTGGAAGCACCGTTGCCAGATTTAGGTAAGAAAGTTGTAGACAGGAAATTTAGAGAGTACAAAGAGTTCGCTGGAGGCATAATACGGGTGCTCCACAATTTTCGCTTCCCTCTTGTCCCTTTAAAGTAAACTGAAGAAGGCGGAAAATTAGTTTCTAATTATTCGACGTCACATCCAGAGCTCGGACAAGTGGTCGACGAAGAGTGATGAAGAGCGAATGACTCGGACAGAATTCAACCGCGGAGATCACATTATTTTTTACGGCCTTTCTTCTTTCTCTTTCTGCCCACGTAAACACGGACGTACAACTCTAATTTCCGCCAATGCGCAGCTCTACAATGGCCGTCCCTTTCCACTATTGTTAGGCCAAACGAGATATCAAAATTATTGACTCTCTCCAAATAGAAAAAGAAATGGACAAAGGCACGTGCTCTTCCCAAGAGAACATTTTATCAGCAGCAGACAAAAGCTTCCTCCGAATCAAACAAAGCTTAAAGAAATAGTTAAATCTTAGAACTCTGGTTTCTTTATTGTAAATATCAAACAGTTTCGTATTTTTTTTTAACTCTGAGGTAAAATATGAAAAATTAAGTAATGAAAATGGCAAACGTATCTCATCTCATAAATATAATTTTTTTTTTTGGAACTCTATTAATTATTGGTCAGCGATTGCACAAACACGACATTTTCGACACTTCCCATCAACAAACAGCACTTCAAGAGATTGAAATAGTTAAGTGTTTTATATCCTCACCTACAGTACCAGCATCGATTCTGTCATATCCAAACGAAGCGTAGCGCGAAATTTCGTTTCGCTTAAAACGCAAATTTTCGTNACGTAACGTCTGAACAAAAAGTGGCCATAAACGTTAGTATAAGGCACTGGAAGTAATGCCGGCAGGCGGTTCCCGGTGCACTAACACTAACAAAACAAAAAAAAAAAAAACTTACGCTGTTATACAAGAGACCACCAATAAACGAATTACACTTACATCTTGTCTTGAACAAAAATTATTTAACTCCTAAAAAAAAGAAATACATGTGTACAATATTTTTTTAAAGTATACGGTACAGGTTGTTTGAGGAGGAATCACATACAGTAAGTGTAGCCCACGGGTGTTTGTGGATTTTACTTCTGTTTTTTCCAATGTATGTTCTTTCAGAATCAGTAGTTATACGATATTTTTTAAATATTTGTTTAAGACTGGTAAAACTTGGTGGTATCCAGTTTTAATCTAAAAGTGTGTTACTAATGATGTTTAAGATATATTCTAAATAAGGAAAAATTAGGATATTGTCTTACTTGAACTTTCAAACACTTGTTAAAGATATAATACGTATTTACGTTAATGTTTATGTAAAGATGATTTGTTATCAAAACAAAATTACAGTAAACGTAATTAAGTAACAATGTTAATGTTATTATATTTAAACAACCCAAACCAATACAATGGAAGCAACAATACGGTTTGAAAATATTTGGATAATTAGTATTTTCATTAAACTTTATTTTACACTAAAAAGTTAGTATGGACATCAGCGTGCTGGAAAAGTTCTAAATAAGCATCAAAACTTTCCTAGCTATAAACAAATAAATTTTTATTTTTTATCTCAATTACTAAATTGTAGTCCATATTGTACTTTATTTTCCAAGTAATGGAAGACTGAAAAGTGTTATGCAAATATTACCATTCCACTGAGTTTTTTTTTTTTCAAAAATATGTATGTTGTTACTTTCACATAATAAATACTTATATTAAGTATTTTTAAATTTGGAGATACCTGTGTATTGACAAAACGCGCATATATAACCTAATATATGTATTATATCTATTATTAAACTATTTAAAACGTTATAAATAAACAAATGAACAACTTTTGTTTATAATTGAATATGAAAGTTTTGAGCATACTTTAATTTAGAACACACTAAAACGTTAATTAAATTTTTCTCACAGTCAGTAGCATTTCAAGATAAAAGTTTTTTTTTAGATATTTATGTTATTATTAGGATTAAAATAATAGATAACGAATAAAATGAACAGTAAGGGAAGACCGTCGGCCCCGGTAGTCTAGTGCTTAGTCCCGTGACATTGCACGCCGGAGCTCCCAGGTTCGATTCCTGGCTAGGGCATGGATGTCTTGCTTGTGTTGTCCTAAGTGTGTGCACTTGTGTTGGCATACGTTCGAACACTCACTTGTGTTGTGTTAAATGTGTGCACGTAATATCGGAATAAAAAGTGACCATAAATGTTAGGTAATAAAGTACCGGAAGTAATGCCATACGGTGGTTCCCGGTGCATAACCCTAACAAAAAAAAAAAAAAAGTAAGGGAAGACCGGGCAAAGCAAATATGCCGGGCATAGCGAATACGTCTTATTTTACACAGACGACGATAGTTGGTATTTCGGTTGCTCTTTAGTAGTTTGTGGCATCTAGTGGACTTTCTGGGAGTGCAGTTTGACTTTTGTGTTTCAGATGTGAGGTATTTTGGAAAGCAAACTTTAATTTTCTGTCTCTTCGTTAAAATGTTGTGAACGTAAGCAAAATGGCATAAATAATTACTACCGGTAAGTCTATACGTAATAATGTTGAACTAACTACGAATTAGAACCAAGATTAGTAATTCATCTGTGTTATTGTAAAGTTTTTGTGCATTGCTGTTTGCACTGACAGCCTACATTCTCTGTAATGGCGACATCCCGGGCAAAGTGGACTGGGCAAAGTGAATAGTTATTCGCTTTTCCCGGGATATCTGAAAGCACAGCTTCATGTAGGGTCTGGACCTAGTATTTTTAATATGTTTGTAATTAATGCGATATAATTTTTAAAATTACAAATCCTAGATCCAAACTAGTTAGTAATGCTAGTTTTTTTATATATATGCAATAGTGTACAATTACAAAAGAAAAACCAGCCAAGGTAATTGAAATAAAACAGATATGGAAAATTTTATACGGGATGCATCTTTAGGATCCTTGAATCTGCTGCATTGAAATATAACATTCCCTATGCAACACTGTTCAGACACGTGAAAAAAGGATCGGCTGAGAAGAAACTTGGACGTTTTAGGACCGTGTTTAATACTGAACGGGAAGAACAGTTGCTAAACTATTTAACAGCAATGGTAGATGTATTTTATGGTCTGACAAGGGAATACTTTAACAAATTTGCTTTTGACTTTGCCGGGATAAATAATATTCCCCATTAATTTAAGAATGGAAAAGCTGGTAATGAATGGTTGACTGGGTTTATGAAAAGACACCCAGACACAACACTTCGATCCCCCGAACCAACAAAAATTTAAATATTTATGATTCTAAATACTTTTGTAAAGTGTGTAATGAAACTTATACAGAACCCCCCAAAGAAGACTGGATTCAGTGTAGTAATTTCTGGAGGTGGTTTACATTTTTGTGATGAATGTTAAAAAATTCGCTTTGTCCGGATACTAAACCGGGCAAAGTGAATAACATGTATTGCCAGAAGTTTTTTATTTAAAAAAATTCAAAATAAATATTGTCTCAGCTACTTATATTTGTGTAGTCTTTTAATCATAAGTATTTTTCTTACAGCATTTCACTTTTTATTTATTCTTTGGTATAGCTTAGGTTGTTCACTTTGCCCGGACTTCCCCTATATCCAACAGTATAGCAACTGTGGATTTTAACTGTTTGTAGGGTTATATCATTTCTAACTTTACCAAAGGTGTCTGAAAGAGATATCCTTCGAAACATCACAGTATAAAATTAACTTACTGAGTTTGATTTTTTCCACAGAATTTAACATTCAACAGAAAAACAAGAGTAAATGCTTGTTTACATGAAACATGTCATTATGATTACAAGACATTTTATACAAATACTGATTTCTTCAGAAACTATTTAAAAAGCAATCTCAAGAAAAAGAAACTCTGAAACAATTATGTTTATACATAAATAAGTCACTACTAAACTGAAGTGGACTGTAAAGAATAATTTATAGAAGTGTCATTAAACGACATGTAATTAATTAAAGTATATGTAATTGAATTAATTATATTTTCTATAAAAACTTAAAACTCGGTTTCCGATAAAAATGTAAAACAAAAAGTTTAATTTCTATCAAGAATTATATATCCCTCAGTGTGATTATATTCCAGGATATCTCGCCCCTCTTCGCTAAATAATACTAACGTTTCATCTTAAACCTCCATGATATCAGTCGTGTATATTTTATTTTAAGAACCTGTTAACATTAAACCCATGTCTGCGAATATGTGCTAACTTAAGGTGTACGAATAATTTTAATTTTATTGCAATTACGTTAACATATTATGATGAAAAAGTGTTGGATATTGTGAGCTGAGTTCTTGGCGAGGGATATATGTTTGTCAATAAGACATTTGATAGCCTATCTACGGTTTAATGTCACTAGTAGAGTTCAGTTTTAAAGATAACCTGAAATAGTTTATTTAAGTTCAACATCATATTTATAGATATTTAACCTTTTACGGTAGATATATTTAATGAAGCCGTAATAACGATGAGATATTTACATAGATTATCATACATGTATAAGCTAAAGTATATTTGTGTAAAATAAACATTATAAAAAACTTGTTATCTTTTTGCAGGCCGGGCCGCCATGACAGTGGTGGAAGACTGTGCGGCCCGGGCCGGGATTCACGGCTATCTTCAGCAATGTCGGGAGTCCCGGCGCCTGGTCCTCGTCATTGTCGCCATTGCTCTGTTGCTTGACAACATGCTTCTCACCATTGTTGGTAAGAGCGTATATCTCTATTACTGTTTATGTGTTTATAAATCAATGATACTCAAGTATCGGCTTAAAATGCTCTAATGTAACATGGTGTTCACTTTGTGATCTCGAGTACAGTTTGTTGTTTGGGTTTTAATTTGACTTTGTAGGTGGAAATAACATTTGGCATGTGGGGTATTCAGTTTTGTTGTACTCTAAGATGTAAAAGGCTCGAGTGGTCCTGTTATGTCCAGTCAACGACTTTACCGAAGCTCAGAATACCCATGGGTACACACAGCCTATGTAGGTATATTTAGAATCCCAGTGACGCTTGACAAGATAGACTTTAAACAAATTTAATTTTAAAAAATGAATATCTGTTAGTCTCAGACATGTTTATTGTATTTTTAATGCGGTTTGACCACTAAATCTATCATAGTTTTATACACTGGAGGAAAAAAAACGTGCCACTAAATCACACCAATTTTTACTTCAAATTCAAATTGGTGTAAATTCGCCAAATATGACTCAAATTGCATGACATTTTGTGTCCTTATAGGGCAAAAATTTTTCTTCAAAACCATTTGAACCCTTTCCCTGATCATTTTTTTTCGAAAAATGTAAAAAAACTGCGTATTTTTACAAATACAACACTTTGTTTACACCACTTAGCACGTGCTTTACTGGAAAATTACAAGTGAAGCAGCTCCTGCCATCTACGGCGTTTTGAAGGTAACTCTGCATTTATACGTTTTTCAAATGACTATGTAGGGTAAACTGCCAGTTTTGGATAGGGTTTAGAAAAACCACCGAAATTTCGACACATTATGATTAATAATGCTGCAAAGAGTAACAAACGAACATTGAGAGGTTTTTCTACAGATTACAAAAAATAAAATTTCGAAATTGATCAACTTAATTTTTGGCAGCGATTTAAAAAAATACTTAATTTTGTTAATGTCAGAATATCCTCCCGGTTTTGGATACCACAAAATATTAAAAAAGGAACACTGATAATATGTAGAACAGTGTGCAGAAATGCTAACTTTGTAAAAATATTTTACAGATTCCAACTAGTTAGTGAGAAAAAGTAATTATTTTGATCTCCCTGTTTTGGTTATCATCCTAAACTGGGAGATCATAAGAAAAGTGACCTGACAGTTATCCAAAACTGGCAATTTACTTTACATCAAGGAGAGGACATTGGAAAGAAACAATAATAATAAAAAGCGAAATAGTATCCATTTACTTTGCTAAATTGAAAACATAAGAAAATTTTTCTACAAAGAAACGTTTACATAAGTCCAAAATTTCCAAAGTAAAACGCACACGAAATTGAACATAAAATGTAAACATAATCGGTATTAGGTGAACAGGTTTCTTTAGAATACAGTCAAACTATATGGAGTCTTCTAATTGTTATACATAAAAGTTTATTTCTCCAGATTGAGTTGAATATTTAACACACTTAACTAAAAAAAACAGCAATTTTCTCACAGCAGTAAAAACCGCACATATAAAATTGAGTAGAAACTATAAATCTCTTCAGTTGACATACTTCTTAGTAATATGACAAAACTACACAAAAATATTGAAAAATTCCTCTCTGCTGGCTGAAAAAAATACTATATAGATAAAAAGTGATTAAATACAAAAAATTATAGGCTAAAAATATTACAGTTCATGGAATCATATATTTCATTTCTTGCAGGAAAAGCAGTTAAAAATTGTTTGCCTCTGATTATTTCGGAGACTCTGGCATGTTTGGTGATACCAATTACGGCACTGTATACACTTGATCCACTGACTTCCTGCTTTTTTATCCTTCTTCCAAATTATTCCACACGTACCGCAAGGACTGTCTTTGTCATCATCATATAAGGGCTGAATATTTATCAAGTCAACATCATCTTCATCTTCCTCATCAGTGTCATCATAAATTCCAACATCTAGTTTTTTCTTCTTNCCTCTGCCATTATTTTTATTCTCATTAGGTGCTTTTCTTTTCCACCTCTTTGTCTATCTTCTTCTCGGGAAAACCGGTCATCAGCAACCTTCCCGTTGACTCTTTTCCAAAGAGTATCAAAAGGTGTATTGTAGTCCTTACTTGCTGCGTTCACGGATATTCCTCCATCACGAACCGCTGCAACCGCCCTATCCAGGAATTCCTTAGTATAGTTTCTTGGCATTCTGTAACACATGGTGTACAGAAAATTAGTAATTTCCATTGTATAAGGGAAGTAAAATATTAGCCTGCAATCAGTTCGTTCACAGTTCATCAATTTTGTTTAAAATTATATTCATTTTGTTGACCCAATAAACAATTGAAAACGTGAGGGAAGTGGGTGGCCAACGAGGGAACATTTTCCTTACTCTGGCAGAAACAGCTTATCTATTCATGTATTCCTTTTAATTATGGGATATTATGTCACGTTGTTAATAAAGCAACAATACTGTGTTTCTTTTAATGGACAGTGTTTATCCGTGCGTCCGTGTATAACAAATTTTATGATTACGCTTGTCACTTCGATTTTTAAAGCTGTTCATTACCCAACATTACATAGTCATCTAAAAAACGTAAAAATGCAGCGTTACCTTCAAAACGCCATATCTTCCTTAAAGAACGTCGTAATGACTTATATTTTTTATTATCTCGGGAACAAAAGTTCAAACTTTATAATGCTTTTAATGAAATTATCGCCAATTCAAAAAAATGGTCCACAGATGGCGCACAAAGTTCTGAATTTTTTCACCAAAAACATATATTTGGTATTAACTGTGCTGTTGGGCAGGCCCTATAAGGACAAAACATTTCATGCAATTTGAGTCATAGTTGGTGAATTTACACCAATTTGAATTTGAAGTAAAAATTGGTGCGATTTAGTGGAGCTTTTTTTTCCGCCAGTGTATAATCGTAAAGTTAGTGCACAGGGCTAGGATTCTATTTTGTGAAGCAGTAGGAATTGAAATTATTCCCCTAGAATGTAAAATGTCTNATTTATAGTGGTTTTAATTGGTTTATTAGTCAATTTAANTNCGAGTACTGCTGTCAAACTATTTTCCCGAATGAAATAAAAGTCTACGGAAATCGTAACATACTTATTGTGTATAGCTTGAATGTGCTAGATTGTTTTTAAATGAATTACAGTCGGTGTTATATTCAATTTAATTGAACGTTGAAGATTCAAAGTAGGAATACCCAGTTAAAATGGTCGCACACGGAACTGTGACTATCTTTTACCCAATCTGGCACATTCAAGCTATAGACAATAAGTATGTTACTATTTCCATAGACTTTTATTTAATTCGGGATAATAGTTTGACAGGCGTACTCGTAATAAAATTGACTAATAAACCAATTAAAACCGTTATAAATCATACATTTTTTACATTGTAGGGGAATAATTTCAATTCCTAGTGCTTCACAAAATAGAATCCTAGCCATGTGTACTAACTTTGTGATTATATTAAAATACTAGAGATTTAGGGGTCGAACCACCTTAACTTCTTCTCTATATTAAAAGAAATCGTACCCATAGAAGATAAATAGCACATTTTCG
>QVQU01298346.1:0-11437 GCA_003456935.1 Machilis hrabei | reverse complement strand
GTGGACGTGCCCAGTAGCCATTTCAAGTAGACGTTTCGAGTCCACTAGCGTGTCGCCTATACGTTCTAAGAAACTGTAGAATCGACTGAGCTGTGAAGCCTTGCGCATCTGAGCGTAGAGAGAAAAGCGAAGCGACTTAACTCACGAGCAGCGCATACGCGGCGACACCGAGGTAAGGTCACGTTATACTCCTTAGTTCAGAGTCTCCTGAAAGAAAACCTGAAGGAACCTGAAAGCGACTTCCCTATACGACCCCAGCTCGCTAATCTAGCAAAAGGTATTAGGACAATAGAAATGTGCATAAAGCAGGTACCGGTACGATCCGACGTAANGGGGTGACGTGCATGTCGCCTAACTAGATCCACAACTTCTCGAAAGAAAAGAACACGTGTAAGACTGATTTCACGATCTAGAAAATGACCATCTTTGTTACGAGCAAGTATAGACTTTGAATGAATATTGATATAGAGTGCTGGTGTGGTTTTAAGTAGTTTTTTTTTTATGATTAATGGAGTGTATGTTTGGTAGAGGTAAGAGTAGTTGTTTTAGGATTAGTGAAATGTATGTTGGTTAGATATAAGTTGTTCCGATTAACGGCAACACAAGCGTAGATGTATATGATGTGGATCCACTTAGCATTTGACATCTTGCCTGTAATGAGAGCGCGATCACAATCAATAAATCTTGAATATTGCACCTAAACCTTGCCGGTCCTTATCATTTAATTGAATGGTAGCAAATTTACTTAAAGTTGGTGTAATAGCATACAGCGACTGATAGACTATCTTATCTTACGTTAATGACACTACAGTTAAAAAAATTCAAAACGATTGTAAACCGAAAACTTCACTGCCCTTTCCCCAAAGTTAGCGTTGACTGGGCGGTACGCTAGACTGCTCCACGGCGAACCTACGATTCAAGAAGTATCGAACTCTGACCCAGTAGTCCTAGTAGGATTCGAACCTGCTGGTACGCTGGGGGCCACTGACTGGTCGGACCAGATTCTAGCCTCTGCACCCCGACAGNGGGTGGGGTGANCGCCGCTGCGGCACACCGCTATACGTAAACGCTATGACATAAGCCAATTTGACCGCATGCAGATTGTAAAGGCTCGGAAGGCAGATTACAGTATTTCGGAAATATCCACACCTGTTGGCTGCTCCTCTACTGCTGTATCAAGGACGTACCAGAACTAGATTAATCATGAACAGACATCCAGCAGAAAGGTTTATATTGGTCAGCCACGCGTGGTTAATCTTAGAGGTAAGCGTCGGGTGTCACGACTGGTATCTACCCATTTCCACATGCACCACGCACCGTTGCCCTGCTTGGGGGTTCACAGCCGGAGATCAACGATGGTATCCATGATGACGCCCAGGCATCGCAAACAACGTCTAGCGTGGGCCAAGTAATGTTGGCAATGGACCTTTGACAGATGGAAGAAGGTAATCTAGAGTGATAAGTCCAGTTTCCTGTTGCACCATGCTGATGGCCAGGTTCACATTTGGCGTAAACAGCATGAAGCCCTATCCCCTGGTTGCAGGGTTAGAGTCCAACAAGCCGGTGAATGTGATGTTCTGGTGTGGAAAGCTTTGTCCTGGCACGCCCTAGCTCCGTTGGTTATCATCCCACAGACATTGAATGGTGTACTCTACAGGGACATGTTAGTCGACCGTCTCCATCCAAACCTTGAAATCGTCTACCCCGAACACAGTGTCATATTTCACTATGTCAACGCACCTTGTCATCGGGCTCGTATAATTATTGAGTGGCTGGAGGAACATGACAACAAATTCTCCACATTGCCTTGTTTCCCCCCAAATCTCCTGATTGAAACCCAATTGCACATGTGTGGGATACTATATAACGGGGTGTGAGAATTATTGACCCTCCTCTACGGAATAAGCGTGAACTGACAGAGTTGCTGCAGCGGATATGGCTCGGAGTTACGCATGGGGGATGTTCGACGCCTTGTGGAATCTGTTCCTAGGCATCTGCGAGCCGTAATTGAACAGAACGGTGGACCAACGTGGTATTATGTGGTTGTTGCTAACGCAAAGCTAACTCAGTGTATTAATTTCGCTTTTATTCGTGTCTGTCTCATGCACTTCCGGTGGAAGTGATCGTGATAGAAGAGTGGCATGTAGATTGCTATGGTTATGTACAGAAATAAAAGATGGTAAAGTGACGGGATAAATATTGTGCTGCATCTATTTTTAATGATAGAGTCGAGTTCATTAAAATATGAAGTTTTTTTTTAAAATAGTGTATCCCATATATTTGCTCTACAAAGTTAGAAGACGGCAACCATGTTGCGGCAGGAGTTCAAGTGGTTTCAGAATTCAGATCCCGAGGTGGGGGAGGCAGTAAATAGGATCTTGATCTTTAATGACGTACGTATTAAAAGTATCAACAAGTATGATTCAGAATTTGTATTTACGTTGGTTTTAATTGTGGGAAATTACTTTTGTTAGAACGAGCTCGACGAGTTACGCTTGAAGACAGAAGGTCCTACATTAAATTCAGATACAGTTATTTCGGAAGTACCGCAAGTTAGTGATTTAGGACCTTTTATATCCCTTTTTTATTAACGATATTCATGTCTGTCATGTCTTCAGTTATTGTATTCTCCAATTTTATAATTATCTGTACAGGAGCTAACTGTAAAAAAAGACTCTTTTGTCCTTGAATTGCCACTAGATGATATAAAAGGGTGATGTAATAAAAAGCTAAAGAGACTCAATCCCCCTTGAATGCTTAATTATGTACAGTATATCCATAAAAATAATGAATACTACTTATGGCCATAACCTATGCGAACCCAAGTTAATTAATGCTGATGAATATAAATATTTTGGTGTACTAATAAATAAAGATTGTGCTATGTCTATTGAGTTTTTGGAAAAATGCTTCGAAACCTTTGGTTAGCGCAGATTATATAGTATCATTGTTCACAGCTTTAAATAAGTTGTACACAAAATACTTGTACTTCCTCTTGTCTAATAATACTGTATAATTTGGGGTCCATATAATTTATGTTTAACTATTGTTACTCAGTCCATACAACTCAGGGCCATAACATTTGCTTTAGAGTGGTACAATAAAATGGATATTATTATTGCATATTTTAAAATGTTGTCTGAAAATTACTAGAATAAGAGCGTGGGCAAGCAGAGAATATAAAAGTTGATCGACTGGGAACCACAGATAGCTGTATTGTAGGTAACGTATGAAATGGAAAAGATCGCATAAAAATGGTTTTAGGAGATTATCTTTAAAATTTAAGCATAGTTTCTGTATTTTTTCCAAAGACAGTTTGGCAGTGTAAACGTGCTAATATAAAAGTGGCAATGCCTTTTACATCGATTGTTACCTAAGACGTAGTTGTACTTCTAGAATAAGTTTCTTAAACTTTACTTAGTAATTTACTACTTGATATTAAACCTTCAGTGTTTCTAAAATAGTTCACATTATTTTAAACAATTTAAACAGTTATATTTTTGTGTTCCAAATTTTCTCATTGGGCTTATTAAGAAACTATGATTGCGTAAATTTTTTAAATATCTGTCAGGTTCTGACAATAGGTTTTATCACTAAAAGCATTTTTAATGTCTCGTTATCACAATATTCTCTAAATTTGGGTTCAAAGTTTCAGTCTTGCAAGACAAAATGGAACTTTTTCTGTTAATTGCAGTTAGATTAAAAATATATATAATATATGTCCTTTACCATGTTATTAGGCGTTTGACTCCAGAAGCTTGGAAATATATATGTGTGTGTGTCTATACACATACTACGAGTAGATGCACAAGTTTTAGTGAACATAGTTATTAATTCGGAGATGGTACGAGCTACGCCACTGGTTATGAGGTTGAAATTGTTGTTTGAATTTAATGAATATTAAGTAACGTAATTTTTATTTTGGATACTTAATTAGTTTTGCTTCTCCCTTTACCATAACATTATTTGCCTAGTTTATTATTATTTTTTATTTTTCTGGTCTTAGTTTCTTAATATTCCATGATTTTCGCAATTTTTTTTTATGAATTGGGTACTATTGTAGAATATGATGTTTAGTAACGTCAATAATTTTATAATATATACATAGCTGTTTACCGGTTTGACTTTCTCTTCATTTACCTGCAATGTTCTGTGTCCTAAGCTAACAGCTAAATCTATGAGTTTCGTTGTTACGCAGCATTTTTTATATACATTTTCAATGTATTATATACGAGTTTAACGATAATTTGTTTTCCTATTAACAGAACATTAGACATGGATATAAGATAATACTTTCAGTATATCACAGTGAGTAGTATAAATCCAATTAAATAAATTAATAAAAATGTACAACAAACCCTTTCACCGAATAAGAAAACTCAGTCTACATTTACACAGAAATGAACAACAAACAGCGTCACAGAATAAATTACAGAGACTCAGTGATGCACACCTGGTCTTCTACCTAACCAATTCATTACAAAAATGTGACATTATAAGTTTATTTTAAATTACCAACTTTAAATGTTGGTGTGCCAATTGAACTTATTGTTTTTTAATTACGCTTGCGCCTAATGAGTGCAGCTACTTTTGGGCGAATGAGTCAGTGAAAGTGTGACAATAAATTCTAGCTCTGGAGGTTTCAGTTCGTAAAATTCGGTAAAAATGCCAAAATTAACACGAGCTGATTATTTGCACTGTGATCTAGAATTTCTCAATCCAAAAAAGACGTGTAACCACAGGGAATGAACATATTCGTCAATTTAAAAAAAAAACTGTGTCAATTTTAACGTACTGCATTTGTTTCGAGGTGTTTTAGAGTTGCCAAATGTCCTAACTCTAGAATAAATACATTCATGTTTAAGGAGTTAACAAATATGCTGAGTTCAAAACTATTGCTATTTCTAAGCGTATCTCACATGTTTCACTGTTGCAGTGTTACCAAATATCCCAAACATTTGGATATATCTAAAGTTGTCAAATTTCGAAAATTGAGTATGTTTGTGTTTTGTGATGTACTGCATATTTTCTACTAATTAATAATAATAACATTTTTATGGACAACATATACACATACTTGTCTAATATGTTATATTTTTAAGAATAACAACGCAAGTCACCAAAGCCAGCGTTAAATCCTTGGTAAATAACAAATATATGAGATGTTATATATCCCTATATGCCATTAATTCTTCATAAACTAATAATAGAAATAATTCATAAATGCAAAGTACTACGTTTCATTGCATCAGTGCATGCAAAAGGAGGTGAAAATTCTGTTCGGAAGCTCACAGAAACATCTGAAGCTGTAAAGTGTGGTATAAAAAAAATGCACACATTTGTATCTGAATCTGCGACAGTAACTTAGAGAAATACAAATGGGCGAATCTGTTTGACAAAATTATTTTAATGTGCCCTTTTTAGTTATTTTCGTAAATACTACGTTAATGTGTAAAATCAATTACCCATATTAAATTGCAGTATTAAAGAGATTAAAAAGGACAGCGTATATTATTTTGAAGCATTTATTTTGCACATTTAAGTATTTTTACGTAGTATATCAAGTCCTTTTTTACACTTTAATGTCGGTTAGTCATTTACAAAAATACGTATTTATTTTTGTGTATGTAGTAACGATTTTAGAATATAATACTATATTTCATTCATGATGGAACATTCAATTTAATGCTCTAAAGAACTGTAGTATGTTATATTGAGTACTATGCACATTCCTCAGTTCACTTCATCAGTTAAGCTTTAACAACTGCCTTCCCCGTATTTTCTCCTTTCAGCAGACCAATAAATGCTTTCGGCATATTCTCAAATCCTTCCGTGACACTTTCTTTAGTCTTGAGTTTTCCCTGAAACAAAGAAATTAAAACAAATTCCTAATTAAGATGCCTCTGTAAATTTTCAATATCAGACTTAAGTTTTCAGTAAAGTATAGAAAAATAATTATTATTAGTTAAACCACTAATTTTAGTAATAGCTAAATTAAAAAAATGTATTCATTACCTAAAAACGATAGCTCCACTTAGTGAGTTACTAAACGATACCACTCCTATAATATTGTAATGAATCTGACTTAACTCGTACCCTTGTTTATAAAATTTATAATTGACTGTGTGAGTGGATTTGGGAAGATAGTAATTTAAACATTTACTCTTTTTATTTGCAGGCTATTGCAACAAAATAAAATAATAGAACAATACCGGCGATGAAGCAAATCGAAAAGAAACAAACTTAACATGGTGTGCACAAATCGAAAGGAAATAAAAAAAGGCTGATGAACTCCAATGAACATAAAAAAATAATCAGAAAATTGACTGGCTGAACATCAACTGTACTTCATTAATTATCAGTGATGGAGGTACATAAATAGGTTACCGTGATTTTTGTTATGAGCAAGCTAAAAGTCTGTTACAGTAGTCGTTGTAAAATATAATGGTGAATGTCTACTGGAGAAAAAACTATTAGAGGGCATTTAGACCAGTAACTAATTTTTAAAATGTACAGTGCTTATAAAACGTTCAAGTAACCCTTGAACTTTAGTAACATCCCTGGCATCCCTATACTTTTTTCAATAGGTCTGATTGCGCAAAAAATTTTTTTCCAGCAAACTGTGTATCTGTATATATCTCAGTGGTTATGACATATTTTATCTTGTATAGGAGCTTTTCAAAATATTAAAAACGATTAATGAAATAAAAACATTACTTTTGAACTGTTTGAGATATGCCACTGAAACTTGGTGAAGTGATGGGATAATCGAGTAGTTATAAATCGTGTTAATGTCAAAAATTAAAGACACCTCTCTCTAAATTTTTTGAAAATTTGTGAAAAAAATAGTGTAAAGTTTATTTTCCTTAATATTTGCAAAAATAAAAATATAACTTAATTCAGCTAATCATGGTTTCAGATTCACAAAGTTTTGTCGTCACAGCACTCATTTTTTTAGAAACATAATGGGCAATTAACTTTTAACGCATTTTTGCTTGTTTTCCACAAAATCTAAATAAAATTGAAGGAGCTATCACTTTGTTAATAATAATTAGTTTTAATTTTTAATGTGAACAGAGTTTGATAGCTAATGGATAAGCCTATCAACAGACTAAATATCAGTGGGCTATCTCAAATACTTCATAATTTATGATCTCAGTTACTAGGATAGATATATTTATAAACATACATTTTACGACAAAAAGTAGCACAATCAGAGACAACACTAACATTGGAGATATTGACAAAAGTACAGGGCATCAGGGATACAACAGAGGCGTCCATCAATGGTTTGCACGCACTGTAGTAAGACCATTAATACAAACGTAATCTCATAAAATTCCTGCTTAGATACTCATTTTTTTATAATGGCTACTACGTGCTGTATACTTTTATGATGCAATGTTGTACATCTTCGCTGCGCAATCGTTCCTTTGATGCGCCCAATTGCCCACCGTAATTAACATTTAAGGCAATAAAACCCTCCGTGCTACAAACAAATTTTTAAAATATCTTATATAAAAGCGAAGAGGAATTAGTCACATTTTCATAATATTTAGAAAGGTTTAGATTTGAGACAACACTGTCTAATTTTCGAATAAGCATGCCTGTTTCATCCATGTTGTCAACTGCTTGATTCCTTCTTGCCACTGAGAAGACCAACGAGTTACTTGGAATCCTTCCATCCTTATCTGCTGGGAAACCAATGTGGGTTGAACACATGGGGCTGTAAATACAGAAAACAAATGTTTAGTAAATTATTGTTTTCTATGCAGCTCAGTTAAATAATAGTGTCAAATTATGGATGTACTGAACAAAATTTCTGTTTGAATTGAATTTTGGTTAGTTACGTACAAAAATTAGTTATAAATAATTGGACAAAATTACCAGTGTCAGTAGTAGTTTGAGTTCTTTCAGAATGAGTAAAGCGTGATACCGTCTGATTTTTTTAATTATAATTGTTTTTATGTAATAAAATGTAAAAATGGTGTTTGCAAATGACTTTATTTCCTAATTATTGTAAACATTAAAAAATATATTTACAGTTTATTAATTAAATAAATAACTTGAAAATAGTACTTCACTTTGAATAATTTTCATGACCATACGAAAGGTTTGAGAGTGTTAAACATTGTGGAACTACTCCTATGTTAGGCGCATTGGTTCAAAATACATTCTTACAATGTAATTTGAACTACTCCTATGTTAGGCGCATTGGTTCAAAATACATTCTTACAATGTAATTTTACTCAGGATAACTGTCTGAAGGTTTACTACAGTCAGACATACATTGCGAAATATGCACAAACCCTGAGCGGAAACATGTCAACATCGCGTTATCCTTGAGGTTTGCACTGCTGATACTACTCCGTATTTTCTCATTCGTAAGCTAATTTCGATAGAATAAACAAATCTGTTAACACTTATATTTCCGATATTACATTATATATCCGGCTAATGTGCCCGAAATACGTCAACAGGAATGATTTTCTGCAAACCTTAGCCTTAAATGAGCAATAATCTCCCCTGTTCTTGGTAGAAAATGACACTAACAGATTTAATATCATAACATACATTTTTAGAAGCAAAATTCTCGAAGTGAGATGCCAAAAATTTAAAAATAAGGGTGCAGCATTTCGGCGTTGTCATAAAACTTGAGTAAAAGAGGGCAATAACTAATACTCTGGCCAAGAAGTCACTCGAATTCTCGAAATTTCTCAAATTACTTAAGTAGCCATTATCTTTGTGGCATCATGCAAAATATGTTTTTCAAGTTTTGGAAATATTGTCAAGGAAATTACGTAAAGTTTATTCGTCGGATTTAGACTGTACTGGTTTAATACTGCATTGGAATTATCTCCACATGGCTGTTATGAGTGTCAGTGTATTTTATATTTTACTAGATGGCTTTGAAAACTATATGTATATTGTGACTACTCGCAATACGATGAACATATTAATTTTCAAAATATCCGTGATGGGAAATAATGTTAAGAAAAAATAAGGCGTTCTGGCTCAAATTTATTACTCGTAAGAAATAACGATATTTAAGAGTATGTAGAAGATTACCTGCTTGGTAATGTTGTGCCCACGAGTTAAAATGAATAAAACATTTGTCCATATATAACGTTATTTAACATTTTTTATTCACGTTTCGAATATTCTCTCCTTTGCATCACTAGTTTCAAGTTAATTTGTACTGTCAAAACTGAAAGGATCGTACGGTATACAGGCTAAAATAAACACAGTCTAATTCAAAATCACTACACAGTATTTGACGAATATAATTCTCAGACTATTAAAAATAGAAACACGAACAGTAATACAATTTATTTTAAGTACTTATTTTCGGCTAAATTGCTCTTAAAGTCAGTAAAATGTTGCAACGCCGCACAAAATTTAAAAGCCAACCTGATTAAAACATTGATACAAAAGCGCAATTAGTTTGGAAGCACACGCCATATTTTTTATTTATTTTAAACTAAGTCATTTGATTGGCTTCCTAGAAATTGAAGCTTCTTTACTGGCTAGACGGCATAAACTTTACTTTGAGTACCATGTGTATATTTATGCAGTATAGCATTCTGTGTTAACGGTCAAGATGACTTCTTTGAACACTTTATGATGTCAAACATGTTATATTTCTGTCATTTATGGTATTTTCCATAGACTTCAGTGACTAGATATAAGAGATATTAGCATAAGAAGCTATTGTCCACTTTTGTTTTAGACCAACATAAAAAAAAAAATCAATAATTATGATTAAGTAATTTTTATTAACTTCTATGTAACTCAAAATAAACCACGATATTTATCTGATATTATTGATAATTTACCACTAATTTAAATTAATAATAAAGTTTATGTTACTGTAAGTATTGGTTCAAAACCATGATAGTTGAGCAAATTAAACGTTTTGTTGTAATTATTTGGTATGTAACGGATGGTGACCATGAAGCTATGTGCTCTCCTTACATTTGGGGGATACGTCAATTATTCGTAAAAATAGTGGCATTTGACGTCATCCAAAGAAGTCGACATTCAGTTTACGGGGTTTATACAAATATTCTGGGATGAAGTAAGGCACTTTTAATTACGATAAGTAAGTAATTTTTTTAGCAATATAAAGACCACGAAGTATTTTAGTATATTCGTAGTATACAGGCTATATAATGCCAAATATTTCTACTGATGTGTCGACACTTGCGATACATTGTTTTATTTTCAGTTACTGTACGTCTTACGACTTTTTTAGCCCCATATTTAATTGGAAACCTAAATTCCTTATTTTCCCGTACTCGAATATAGTTAAATTCCAGAATTTATGTTTACCTAACGTTTCATGACCAGTTTAGTTTAAAACGTAACTGAAATGATAACAGCTTGATGTCAGATTATGTGTTTCCATCGTGTTTCTTAGATAACACTGTATTGTGTTGGAGTGGCATTTTCATTTAGGATACATTTTGCATAGCAGAATGATATCGTGGACGTAACACGCTGCATAGTACTAGATTACACTATTTTTATAATACGCACCAGGTGTATACGATTTAGGGTCATCATTATACATGGAAATAGCTCCGCAAATTGATACACGTCCCATTAAGTTCATATGATTCAATACTGCAGTGCTGAAAGTACCTCCAACCTAAAACAAAATATTGTACAATATTTCTCAAAGTTTTATTATTTTGAAGAAAACGGAATTTTTTTAAGTCCATGTTACACAGAAGCTTTATACAACAAAACCTTTTAATGGCACATGTATTAAAATAGAATCAGTTAGGCATATTTTGTCAGTACTTAGAGTAATAATAAACTTACGAGTATTGCTTTGTAGTATAAAAGTTTCGGGATAACCTAAATCAAAACCAGTTAACATAAATTAATAAGAACTATATTAGAATTTTAGTGATATTTTTTATAAAATTCTCACACTTGTACTTACACTGAACCAACTTTTTGTTAATATATTTGGCGTAAAACTGCTTGCCACGCTTACAGAGAAGTAATGTTAGGTCAGTACTACACGAACGGCTTTCCAGTCATTTCTAACCTTATTATGCAATCCAAGTCTGCGTCAAAGTTGCAGTATGTGGAAGGGCATTGTCATCAAACAAAATAAAATACAGCTCTCGTTTACACCATGTCTCAAACATTCGAACGATCGCCATTTAGCTTGACGTTAAAATGTAGCCTGAACGCTATCCGCTCCATATGGTCTGGCTAAGCGCCCGTGAAAAGCAACTGGGGGCACCAAGACGGGTATTAAGAAAGGTAGGGGAAGTAAGTCGCTAAGCTTTAGCAGTTCTCTTTACCGTAAATAAACTGGTGTCGATTCCGGCCCCAGTAGCCTAGTGGTTAGTCCCGTGGCATTGCACGCCGGAGGTCCCAGGTTCGATTCCTGGCTAGGACTGGGTGTTATTCTTGTGTG
>KZ893800.1:1866-12020 GCA_003456935.1 Machilis hrabei | reverse complement strand
GTATAGTTTCACGAATCTAAAACTAAACAAAAACAACGGCATTACAAAAAAGCACATGGCTGGGTAGGCAAGAGAGAGAAAGGGCAAATCAATTGGAAANAGAGTTCACAAAACAGAAAGGATAAGCAAACCAGAAAACGAGGATAACAGACCTCCGACACATACAAATTTAAAGTCATATGCCTTCTTTCAACTTCTTCGTAAAGGACAGGACATAACAAAAAATGTTGACAATGTTTCCACCTTCGTGTCCACACTGACAATGAAAGAATTTCCACTTTAGAATTTTGGCTAGAATATATGAGGGTTACAAAATTATCTCACGTTTGCTGAAAAACTAAACCTCTGTTATAGGAAATCACATTCTAAAATAATTGGTTGTACATCTTATATTTGCAAATATCTTCACAACGTGTAACAGACACAAACTAATCTATTTAGCAAGAGAAACCATGTTATTACGAATTTATTATTTTTACCCGCGTGAACGAGTACAAAAAATATCTAATTGAAATGAAATTGTCAAAATATTACATTTATTCTTGCTAAATATATGAATTAGCTGGTTGTATAGATGTAAAATACAATTAAACACAACATTTATTAGTTCTTCTGGCTACATGAAAAGTGTGAAAGTCGTTTAATTGCTCCGATGTTTATGTTTAACAGCATGACTGAAAATAAATTGAAAATTGGCACAGCATGTATGTTACGTAATGCCAATTTATGTAATAATTAAGAGGAAAACAACAGGCAAGTTGGGAAAAAAAATCACCGTTTAGCTGGCTGTTCACAAGCGATTTAGAGAATATTCACCCATCACATATGTGTAAACTTAAGGTACCTTTTTAGCTGTACGGTAATTGTAGGATAGTACTGTCGTTACCTATCATTAAAAGTTACCTCGTGTTTAAAGTTAGGTTAATAAGTAATTGGAAGGAAACTAACCAAAAGGTGAAATACTTAAGGTGCCTGCATTTAATGCAGTTTTAACCAAGAGTTGTAATGCAGGTACATTTCACAAATACAAAAAACAATCTCTTATCTTACGTTTCTCTTGACAATCGTCAATCGTACAAGTTGAGATATCATGAGCGGCGTTGAAGGCAAAACACCTCCACGAAGGTTTTATCTTCAGTCTACCATTTTTTTTTGACGTCTTCTTTCTTCTTTAATATTCCTTAAACTATTTTCACCTAAAAGCAAATGAACTTATGGCTTCCCTCGTGATCATTGCGTAATGTATATACAGGGTGTTAAAAAATGGTCATATATTTTCACAATAGGTACCATGAACCTAAACAAGAAAAAAAGCCTAGTGAACATGTGTCCGAAAATGCCTCGTGTCTGAGATATAACCCCTTTTGTATTTAAAAAAAAAAAAAATTAGAAGTCACTTACCATGCTCGATATCTTTGGAAATAATTGAATCTGAAAAATAGGGATAAAAACACGTAATGCCTAAAATCAAATAAGTTCACCAAAAACTGTAACAGTCAAATAAATAAGCCTGCGATGGGCCTCGTAGGCCTATGAACTTCAACATTTTAAATGGTATAATACCTTGTATGATACCTCGTTTGAAAGAGCGTTTTAAGCTGAACACAATGACACATTCACTTTGGATGTGAAGTGAAAGACATGATCATAGCAGGAATAACAAAAGTCGAAAAGTAACAATAAGAGCTGTGAGGCTGTACTTCGAAGACTACGCGTTTGCATACATACTTTTATAGACTTTTTCATTGGTTTAGTTCAAATATGCTATTTATTACTGAATGTAGTCTTTCAAAAACCACTCTTTACAGGATATGTTTCACTACGAATTGAATTATGAATTTTGTTAAACCATTTTAGTAACTCCAGTATTATTTCTGTTAAACCTCTGATATACACAAATTAGAATTGCATAGTTTTTCAGTCAGCGAAAGGCGTAATATGCCTATGAACTTTACAATTTCAATTGGCAAAATACTCTGAGTGATAGTTCGTCTAGAAGAGGTTTTCACACACGATTATGATACTGTACGTGCTATCACTCAATGATAGTGACATTTTGAAATTTTAAATTAAATACGACTATTGCTTACTGAAAACCAATATACTTGAAATATTAGGTTTAGCACTGACATGCCAGGTTCATTTTCAAATGCATTAGGTCACTGATAAGTACTTTACAAGCATAGTATTAAAATTATGGAGAGCTGTTGTTGTTGTTATTCCTGCTATGTTCATGTCCTTTACTTCACATCCAAAGTGAACTGTCATTGTGTTAGTTTAAAACGCTCTTTCAAACGTGGTATCTATTATACCATTTAAAATTTTGAAGTTCATAGGCCTACGAGTCCTATCGTAGGCTTATTTATTTGGCTGTGACAGTTTTTGGTGAACTTATTTGATTTTAGGCATTAGGTGTTTTTATCCCTATTTTTCAGTTTTAATTATTTCCAAAGATATCGAGCGTATTAAGTGACTTCTCATCCATTTTTTTGGAAATGCAAAAGGGGTTGTATCTCGGACACGAGGCATTACCGGACACATGTTCACTAAGCCTTTTTTTTTCTTGGTTTGGTCCATAGTACCTATTGTGAAAATATGTGACCCTTTTTTTTAACATCCTGTGTAGAATGGAAAAAGGCAGCTAAACCATTCAATGTGGCTAAAACAATTTCACCTAGCACTGGAGAGGTATGGTGAATCAAGTGTAGCAGCATCAACTGTCCAAAAGAAAGATTTAGAAAATGAATTGGTCCGTTATTGCTTGGCAGTGGAACCATTCTACTCTCTCACATGCAAAGATGTTTGATATATGACTTCTGATCTAGCTGTTAAAAAACAACGTTAAGCATCGTTTTCGTGATGACGTGGCTTTCCTGTTAAAGTTGGACGTGGTCGTGGTCGTGGTCGTAGTGGAATAGTTGCTGCTAGTGGCGAAGATGGAGGAAAGAGCTTATCTTTCTCGGATGGATAAAAGCTTCATGTAACGAAAATGATGAAACTCTCTNTCTTGCGTCAAGCACCTCCTTCCAACACAAGCGAAAGATCTATCACAAAAAATGATAATCAAGCAGAATGCCTGTTTTGTGATGAAAATAGTCAAGTGACGTACGAGGTGAAGTTTTAGTGCAGTGTCCTTTGAGGAACCACAGAGAGTTCTAGATGTTACTTATGTCTGTTACATCTGTCGTTGATTATTTTTGAACATTTTTTTTCCATTTCCGATGTTTCTGTCACTTTTAGGGTGGGATGCAGATGGGAGGTTCAAAATAAATTTCAACCTTCATATTCACAATTACAATTTATTTGTAAGACTTTAAATAATGTGTGAAAAAGGTAAGATTTTTTTTACATCTTAGAGGAAAATACGTTTTCTGCAGAATATAAAAGGGGTGAATTTGGAATATGTTTTTTTTCTTTAGTACCTACAAATGACTGTAGAACTTCAAAAACGATATGTAACATTTTTGTTGGTGAATGTAGTTTAGAATACTGTATATGTTAACAAAATTCATGTGTCTGGCAACTCAAAATATCAGCTGTCTCATTTTGATACGTGAGCAGACTGTTCGACAAATGTCAACACCCAATACAAGGTTTACCAAATTTCAGCCTCATATTGCAAAGTTATGTGAAATCGATGAATATAAGCATCCAGGGATTTTTCGAGTCGCTGATTTGACTTCTGAAATCTAAAATGTAGAATTTCAACCATCAATATGATTTTCACCCCTTTCAGCTTTGTGTTGAAATGTAATAAGAATTGGATTTGTTAATGGCAAAGGCGTATTTCAAATCTAAAATGCAAAATTTCAACTACTAACACGAATTTTACCATCAGGTGTTAAAGTGAAGTTGGCGTGATTGTTAAACTCGTTTAGTACGGTTTTCCTCATAAGCTACCTGTAAGGGAAAATACTTTTGGGGTGTGCAAAGATCAAATTACAGTGCAAAGTTAAATTGTCAGTAAAATTCAGAAGTATGGATAAATTAAATTATTCTTTATATACATTTGAAACCATACTCAAAATGTTACAGTACGTTCATTTTATTTTGACGTAACAAAACAACAACTAAACAACATATAATATACAATAAAAATAAAATATCATAATTACCTTTTTAGGTTGTGTTGAAAAAATACGTGCACAATAAAGTTACTAACAAATAAACAATGTTAGTCTACCGACTCCACAGCGATCAATCTCCACTCATCAAAGTTCATAGACTTTTTATATTATCCCAACAATAGCTAATCGAGATTCTTCCCTTAGTCAATGCTTACTAGACAGAATGTATTCTGCCAAGCATGTAGTTGCAGGTAGGCGAGTAATGATTTGCATACACACATACACTTCAATGTCAAGCGGTTAAGGCTTCTCCGTCCATTCTTACAACCCAAATACTTTAAAACAGCTTCAACGAAGCTTAACCTTTAGAATGCATGGAATAAAATGTTGCAATTAAATAATAACTATAAATAAGTTCTCAAATACAATTTCCTCACATACCGCAGAGTACTGTCAGACTTCAGCCTTACGTCAATATTAAAGTGCTTCGTGATACCGTATGCGAAAACAATACTCCTGCAATTAACATACGAGTAGTTTGGCATCCAAGCCAATTACACTTGGAAAACTCTTATGAGCCTCCGCTGGTTTTGTTCCCTTCAAACGAACCCAAAAGTGTAAAGTCGGGTTTGGTTTAAATTATTAGAATTATACAATCGGAATATAGTACTTGGGATATTATGAGGAGACCAAGGCTTTACTAAGTGCCAGAAAGACTATGTGGCCAAATTCTTAGTGTGTTTTACTATGAAGTGGCTATCCTTAAAGGTTATAAGAGTGTTGTATCTTCAAAGTAAGAAAACCTGTAATAGGTTTGCTACACCAACATGAACCACTTGTTATACTATTGCAGCTTAGGTATACATTTTGTAAGTTTATAAATTAGCTGGTTGAGTTGGATTTAGTCTTACTGCATCCACCAAGTCTAATTTGTAAGAACAGTTTACATCGAGATGAATGTATTTTTACCTTTAATTTTCAATCTATCTTAATCAGTATTCACAACTTAACACAAGTATCAAGTTAAAGATTGTTCAACCTTATTTTGTTACATTATGTGACCCTTTTGACTATTGTTTTTTGAACGGAAAAATGGAACACATTGTGAGTGATGTTCTTCATTTTTTATTCATGTTCATATTCTCCTCTAATTATTTACATTTTCTTCCATGACTAATCTGCTTGGGCCAGAATACAAGGCTTTTCAAAATTATTGGCGTGGTTTGACGAATTTATTTTGGCTACTGTGTAATTCACAAAAATATATTTTTTTCTCAGATATATTCAGAAACTGTGCAAGTTTTATTATGGGATGCGTCACAATCTGTAGTTTACGTTTACTCCCGCCAGGAGGCAGTTTTNACAATATGGCGGCTAGTGGCAGTGAAAATGCTATTTGTGTTCTTGAATTTGACGAAACCAAGTCAGTTACCGTGNTTCAGTGGCACTTTCGTATATAGTATCATAAACATGCACCCTAATAGAATTCNATTCGACAATGGGTGCTCAGTTCCGGGAAACAGGTTGTCTNTNTAGGGCGAAAAGCAGTGGACGACTCTCAGTTTCAGAGGAGATTGTGGAACGTGTACGGAAAGCGTACGTACGGAGCTCCCCAAAAACGATTCTTACAGGCTCAAAGGAACTGGATATTTCACAAACAACAGTGTGGCGTATTTTAGGCAAACGACTTCAAATGAAGCCATACCCCATAGCCCTGCTTCAGGCCCCAACACCTGGCTACCATTGTGAAAGACAGTCTTTCTGCATTGAAATTCAGGACATAGACTATTTTTTAGGTGAAGTGATATTCACCGATGAGGCTACNTTTCACCTTTCTGGTAAAGTGAGCACACAGAATGTCCGTATTTGTGGATTAGAATATCCACGTGAGAGTATTGAACTTCAATGGGACTTCCCCAAGTGAATGTGTTTTGTGCGTTGTCAGAAAAGAAAGGCGTATGCAGAGAAAAGGGTTACTAGATTAACATTTGTTGATATATTGACCGAATGGTTTATGCCTCAGCTAAATTAGTACTGTGCTACTTACATTATGATACTTGTATACAGTAGTACATAAAAAAAATGAAATTTCGTGGCTTACTGACAATCAGTTTACTATTAGGACTGTAAGTCGAACAACTGAAATTTCAAATTCAAAGGTCTTTCTCGAAGTTGTTACGGGGTGATAATGGGGGAGAGGTTAGGGGTAAGTCAAGGAAGGTTTTCAAGAAATATTATTTACAAAGGACAATAAGTGAGTAATTTTCTGCAACAATCTTGTCCTTTTCTTGTTTGTTTCATATTCTTGGGGTATCCATTATCAATTAACAACGAGTTATCTTTTTCGTATTTTTTCTCTCGTCTTGACTTTCGGAGGGAATATAAATAGTTATGCAAATTTTAATTAAATAATTAACAACTTACCTTTTCTGCATTTAATTTTGGGAAATGCTGAGTAACTAGCTTCTAATCCTTTTTGTAAATTCCACATTTTGTTTACTTGTTCAACAGTTACAGCCTTCATCACACTTTTAATATGTTAAAGTTTGAATTTCGTCGACGTTTCTGTCAGTCATCTTATACTAAAATCGATTGCGTACGAATATAAATTCCTGCATTCAATGTATTCAACTTCGGATGATGAATGCTTCAGATGTATCCAATAAAATATTGACACTAACTTACAGTTGTACAGACACAAGTAAAAACACTGAGGCTATTTTTTTATTCTCGAGTAATATATTTTCTTTTCTAAGGTTTAGAACAGGCGTAGCTTACCTACAGTATGAGGAATAAAATATTCTGTTTATTTGTCTTTGAAAGCAACTTGACTAGATTTGTTTTGATTTTTACTTGAATGACAAAACAGCAATGAACACAAATCCATTAATACACTAGATAAAATGTAATACTGTGTTGTCTGGTTTAAGAAATAATTTATTGAGTTCAAATAGGAGCTTACATTTATTATTATTACCTTTGTTGTTTCGTTCAAAATTTACTAAGGGCTTGGAAAAGATAGGTCTAGAGCTGAGTCTCAAAATTCTTGTATTAGAATAAGGATGACACTCTTTATCCGTTGAAATGAGAAAAGAGTGAGAAAGGCGAGAGGAAAATGGGAAAAGCGAACTAATACATTACTTTTCCAAAAACATAAGGTCAAAGTTTACCGATCTGTGACCTTATTTCATATCGACTCAAATAATTGCCTTTTCAATACATAAATTGCACAAAGCGTAGTGATTTATTTCCACCAAACAACTGTTAACTTGTTTACACGTGTTGTGTATTTGTTGCATATTGATTATATTTCTGACTTTTTAAAAATCTATCAGTTGTATGGAATTTACTGACACTTATTTTTATACTCGTACAATCATTATGCATACATAAAGGTAAAAGGTTTCACACAACCCAGCCCCATTTTTTCTCTGAGTGATATTTTGGAGCATTGTCAACTCTTAAGTCATGAATTCAAAGAGCTTGTGATGACAATGAGTAGCTTCTCTTGCAACATGACAATGCGCGACCTCATATAAGCACATTAACAACTACAGAGATTCAAGGTTCTGGTTTCCCTCTCTTGGATCAGCCGATTTGGGTCTGTACGACTTCTATTTATTCCCGAAAACGAGATGACATTAATTCCTGTTGGACAGCGGTTGCATTGTGGTTCCGCCACTAAGACGCACAATTCCAAGTTATGTGACTTACGAACGTTTATTTAAGAGTGTGATTACGTTAAGAATTAGTGAAACAAAATAGGAGGCCCACTACTAAATACCAAAGACTTATTGCCATTACGTCATAGGTTATGTAGTTCGAAATTACAGTACAGCTAGTGGCAATGTGCACACTCTTTACTCGAGTGGTGTTAGTCTTTATTAAAACACACAATTGTTTATGAAGAATACTGTAATTACAAAACACACGACGCTCAACAACCATTAGTTGGGGGGGGTATATGTAATTCCGTGGGATTTTAAATGAAGGAATACTGGGACTAGTGGGGCTGTATAGCTTTTGAATGACACAATCACGTACTACCAGGTGTTTTGCCCGAAAATGTGTCTGAGATCCTATATGACGTAATAATTTCAAGATGGCCGCCATAACAGACACTAATCTCGTTTTAAGTGGGTCCTACGACCATTTTGAATATAACCTTTTTTGTTCTAAATAAGACAAGGAATAATAAAGGTTATCATAGATTTTTCGATAGCTATGATCATTTCTGACATATAACTCTGTAAAGGTTATGTTCAAAATGGTCGTAGGACCCACTTAAAACGAGTACCAGAGCCAAAAAGAGATTAGTGGCTGCGGCCATCTTGAAATTATTACGTCATACAGGGTCTCTGACACATTTTCAGGCAAAACACCTGGTAGTGCGTGATTGTGTCATTTATAAGCTATACATCCCCACTAGTCCCACTATTCCTTCATTTAAAATCCCACGGAGTAAGATATATTAACTTATGCCCCTGCACTACATGATATATTATCCAGAGATGTAATGAAAGCAGTACTTCTTCATGGAGAGTATTATTTAAAATTAACTTTGTTTAACATACACATAGCGAGAACAGTGTAAATATAACTTTGTAGTTTAAAATATCCAATAGTTTTTCGTAAGACAAAATTTAAAAATTATTTATTTTTGTCCTCTCTAAACCCGAGTATGCGCATACTTAAATATGATCTGGTATGCAAGAAAGAGTACAAAGCAAAACAGTTTAGTTAGCCACTCAGAAAAGTCTAAGCACACTTCGCTCGAATTATTTAACAGTTAGATGCATTTTTTTTTTTGTATGTGTAGCCTATGAACAACCAAGTATTTTAATATAACAACAAATGAAATCAGTAGTAATATTTTTCCTGATTTAATTTGGTTACCAGTATGAGCCTCATGAAATCACTGCCAAGAATTATTTATCCGTACACAGTCAATCAATTTATCCACTTTGATATACGAAAATAATGTAGTTGATCACGATTTAGTGGTCAGCTGGATTTCCGTTAGCATAAGATTATTAATCAGGCAAGTTTTCAATCAGAAGGCTGNCCTGCTTGGTATAGTGGTTCGCACAGCTCGCTCGGGTCCGAGAGGTTGTGGGTCGAATCCCGTGTAAGGCATGGATGTCTATTCATCTTCATTAATCACAATAAACATTGTCCTTAAATGCCCCATCATGTGTCGATAGGACGTCAAACACTACNTATCATCATAATCATCAATCAGTAGCTGATTCTTCCGAGTGGTGTGCTGTTGATGTCTTCTACCTATTTCAATCCAAAGGTTCATATCACACGACTNTGGAGGTACCGTATATGAAGTTGCTGGAGACTTTGTATATCAACCACTCATTAACTTTTCTGGCTCTGTGTTTCACGTAAACCTCTTGATGAAATATAAATAATGTCCAGAAATTAAATTTCTCAGCACTGTCATACAAATATTTTTTTAGAATTTTCTAATACGCATTCTGTTCCATACTGGTTTCAATGAAATTCAACTTTCCCATCCCTGAAACACTGATTATACCCCGACACAATGATATCACCCGTATCATGTTTTACTCTACGACACCGATTTGTGTTTGTAAATGCTGGTTGAGTTTTCACAATTGATTAATCTGCTGTCAGAACAAAAAACATTGAACTTGCTTTAGTCGTTAATATTTACCGACTTTTAAAACCTCAAGGACTCATTTACGTGAACTCCGACATTTTCTATTTATTTAGCTTTATAATAATGGACTTTCACACAACTTTATTAATACTGCAAGCTTATAATCTGAACACGTCAGTTGTGATCCGAATCTCATCTTTTTTGTCAGGTAGAACTNAGAAAGTAACAGTTCCATGTCCGATTTGGTTACCGTTGTTTCGGGTGTACGCCAGAGAAGTGTGCTGGGTCTGTATTATTGTTGTTATTATACTGTACCTAAATTGCATATCTTCGCGAGTTCGGGTATCAGTTAGTTTTTTTTTTGCTGACGATGCAGTTCTACATCGAGAAGCTCGCAATGAAGATGATTCTGATGCTTTGCAAGAATCTCTTAACCTCATACAGGATTGGTGTGA
>KZ893721.1:2464-13593 GCA_003456935.1 Machilis hrabei | reverse complement strand
TTTTTATGGTCTCCTGAGGAATAACCATCCAGGCATCATTCACCCGAGTCCAAAGCTCTTCAACATTTGCTGGCATTCGGTTGTACTGCTGCACCCATCGTTTGACATGTCCCATACATTCANAATGGGAGACAAATCAGTTGATCTAGCGGGCCATGGAAGAAGTGGAACCTTGTTGTCCCTTAAGTAGGCATGTGCTGTCGCGGCTTGAAATATGGCCCGAGGTACTCCCTGCAAGAATGCAAGAATGTCGTTTACATAACGGGCACTATTGATAGTGGTACGGACACCCAACAGCATCCCAGACCATAATGCCTTGCGTATGTGCGGCATGCCTGGTGACAATNCACTCTTCATATTGCCTCTCACCAGGTCATCGGCGGATACGGATGTGGCCATCTTTTTCACCTAACCAGAAGCGTGATTTGTCCAAAAAGACGATATTGTGCCATTCGTCATGCCAGTCTCTCCATTCGATTCACTATTGCAGCCTGGCATTCCTGTGCTGATCTGTCAAAGGTAGCCTTAGGAGAGGCCGACGAGCATGTTACCCGGACTGCAATAAACGGCGACGAACTGTTACAGTAGACATTGGATGNCGTGTTACAGTTCCCCATTGCTGCACTAACACCGATGAAGAAACAGTTCGATCATTCAAATATATTTTGATGAGATGACGGTTCTCTCTCGGAGTTGTCTGTGTCGGATGTCCAGAACCTTCTCTACGCGAGTTACGCCATTCTTCGTACCATTCTCTGCATACTCTTTGCACTACAGAAATACTGCACCCCACAGAAGCAGCAATTTCCCGGAAGGAAGCATTGCAGTCTCTCATNCCAATAATGCGATCTCTGTCAAACTCGCTGATTTGCCTATACGATTGTCTTACACGCTGACGCGGCATTATTAACCACTGCGGAATAAGCACTGACAAGTTGTCTTATGAAACTGGAGGTTTTATCCAAATGAATGTCAGTTTAGGTAATGTGAGATCAAGTGGGCTGATTGGTATGGAGCCAGTTCGCCTGAACCAATGACAACGAAATGCTAGTAATTTCTTCGGTACTGCCTAATAAACATATTCTGTGAATCAAAAGCACATCTCCACTCCTTCATGGTGTTTAGATTTTTATGAACAGTACTGTATATATATTCACTTCACATTTGTGATTCGTTTGTGACAGACAACGTTGAAATTTCAACAGGTAATGGAATCATCTATATTATAAAAATTCTTGACGTTGTATGTAGGTATGTATGTGGGTTTATATGCACAAAACCTGTCGACAGTGAGTTCTCGGGAACTGTTAATCGTAGAATTTTCAACGCTCAGCCTTTGCCTGATTATTGACCTCTCAAATTCAAATCGTGTTCACAATGCAAGAAGGAGTGGACTACCTTCGCTATAATACTCTCACGTCAAATAAATTGTGTGCAGTCTTAACCTTGAATGCCGACCAAAGTTTCNCAGAAACCAAAGGTGTCGTTAGCGAACTAGGCAAGGACATCATTGTACTGCCGAATGTCGTCTTGCTTTCCATCGACAATTCTCTGTGAATCTTCCAATTCAAGCCAACTTCAATCTACCTGAAATGTGCGAGATCAAGTTTAAGTCTTTACACTTTGGCAGACGACTCTTTCAGCAATATCTCGTTGATACGTATATCTGCGGGGAACATCATAGAATCGTGTGTATGATCTAGTTTACTTACACATAATGTTCTTCAACTGATGTCTTTTCCATTTATTATGCCATTTAAAAGACCAAGCAAACCTCTTGGTCTCCAGGAACTATCGCAAAAGTGTCAATACAGTGCGATTGTTTCTTAAATAAAAATGTCAGATCATATTCGCGCATTATACATTATAATGTTTTCCTAGGAAAATCGNGGTTCAAACTGCAAAATACCTATTCAATTTCGTGCGTTGTTTGATTGACAAAAATGTTCTTCGGCATAAGGTACTGTTACAACGCCTCTGAGAGGAATGTAACTAATTAATTTTGATATGTCATATTCACACCTTATTTTATACAAGTTTCAAGCTACAAATACGAGTATTAGGTTTTAAAACTTTCAATAAGAATGAAAGCATCGTAACGGAAACTATGGGGCTACAATTATTAAACTTTTCATATCGAACCCATCATGAAANAGATTTAATATTTTACATTACTTCATTGTTTGATTGATGGAAGTTTTAAATAGTACAAAACGTCGTTACAACACATCTACAGTCTTAATCAATTTCAGTTGTCATGTCCTACTTACTGAGGAAAGGTTAGAGTTGTTTACAATACAGCGTTTTATGATTTATATTCACGTCACATTAGTAAAAAATACAGCCGAAAGTCACAGAAAAGTGCGGTAGAAATTCATCCGGGAACGTGCGGTAGAGATTTTGATTGAGAAAGCGTATTAAAAATTTGCTGTGAAAACTGCAACACAGTAATTACTATACATGCTTCAGTTCCACAACATATTAATGCTGTATAAATTCTACGCGAAAAGTTAATTATACATTTAAATGGGTAAGGAAACTATACTACAACTTTCTCTGTAGACAGTAATGGCCAAACTGTGGTAACATTTGGAAAAGTTGTACTTGTGAGGTTTGATGGCTTATAAATTCAGTCTGTTTATAATACTACCATAAAATATAACTTAATGCATAGTATAATGCAGCAAACTGTGTTGCATTATCTTTATTATGTGAAAAGTTATAGCCAATTAACCATAAATAGAAAACTGAACTGCCTTACGTAACAAGAACTGGGTTTTCTAAGCTCAAAACTGACCAATGAAAATGACTGTTCTGAGAGCCAGTCAGGTGGTATTATGTCACAGCATGGAACCAGTAAGGTGTTAGTATGAGTCAACTCTAATGTCGATGTATGAGAGTTAGTAATATAACTCCTATGCAATGTAATTAAGTTGGTCACTGGTTTATTGTAGTTACTTATTTATTAGTCATAGATTTTATATTCCTTGTTAACTTGGTAAGCTATTTAATTAAGTAATTTGTCAAACACAGTGGAAAGAGTTAATTGATCACCTAGAAAGTGATATAAAATACTAACTTTGCGTGAAGAAGNCTANACTTCCAAGGGCATTGTAAGAAAATGAGACAGGAATCTAGCTTNTGAAAATTCTGTTGAGCAGATTAAAGAAATGTGTTAGTCGGAACCAACAAAGGAATAAAGCACAATTGATAGAAGCAATCTACAATCTTGCCTTCACATTATAATATCTGACGTATAACAACGCCTGGCTTATTACATGGGATGCTGCTGTAGGGTTGTAACTGCGAGAAAAGGTTTCCATATTACGTACCAACAGAAATGGTAAGAAGTTATGAAATAAATGTTTTCATGATTTTTAGTGTATAACTTATTTTAAAATGTAAAAACTTTTGTTAAAATGAAAATAATTCAAGACAGTTTATTGCATTACACTCTGCATTCAATTAAGTTACTAGTGATATAAATTAGTATGGTATTATTCTGAAAACATTACACCTCAGAAATACAGATTTTTCGAAAGGTTTCCACAATTCTGGCCAATTTTGTAGCAAAAAGAAAAATGCAATTGTCATATCCGTTGCCATGACGCCTATGCCGAGCCCTCAAGTGGCTTTAACTAAACACTCTTTACACAGAGTGGCTTACCTAGAATGCTAACTCAAAATGAAATTACCCAGAATGGTTTTAGCCAGATTGCGTACTTAAACACGCTCTACCCAGAGTGGGTGCCCAAAGTGGCTTTAACCAGAGTGTTTCTCATGTGCGGGTTTCATTACGCTGATCTCCACAAGACATGCCAGATAATCAGGTAAGCGAGAGTTCAGTAAGCTTAACTTGTAAGAATGAGCTGCAGCTTGACTGGATTCAAATCTCTGTCACATCTTAAACTTGTACACAGAGATTTCATAATCCAAACCCTACAAATAATAANTCCACAGAACAATAACACACACACTATTTTCAACAACATAAGCAAATTTTCCACGATAAAAGTTAAAGTGTTAAGATGGCTGAGATAAAATCCCAATTTCTGAAAACAGTTTTCAACCATCTCAATATAAACAAATATATAGTTTAAGTACCAGGCGTAACCATACCTGTGCTAAAGCACTAGTCCCTAGAGTGCCAGGTTTAAGTGTGGATGAAACCATAGTCACGTTCTAAATCTCTTATTATTAAGCTACGTTATTATACAAGTACATTTTATTATAATTATAATTTTTTTTAAATCATCAATGGCTATTTACAATAACACATTGCCATTCTTTTCTAGCACCTGCACTTTGGGTAAAAACTTTAAGCTTAGCACATAATACCAATCCTTTGGCTCTGTTTATGGCCACCTCCCATGAGATGATTATTCAAAGAGTTTCATAAGAGGAACTTGTTTGCAAGTAAAGTGATAATCTTAGCGCAAAGTCCACGACGCTATTTTACAAAAGAGGTTCATATACTCGGTTTTAACCTGATTGCGTTTTGCTTCCTGTCNTTTGAAATGTAAACACAAACATCCCACTAGATCCAGAGCGATTGTGTCTTCTGAAAGCCATGATTTAAATTTTACTTTATTAAACAAGGCTTTAATAATCACCTTACCTAACCTAACATAGCTGGCCTAAAAATCAAGTATTTGCACCTACGTATTTTTTTTTCAAAAGTGATCCATTACACCTCAATTAATTTTCATGGACGCCTTCGATCTAATGGATCGTGTAAACACAAAACATAGTGCCATTCAGATTGGTGGTTGTTACCTGTCTTTTCATAAAATGTTTTACCTGATACGAACTAACACTGTCATTGGTTGTCTTATACAATAATCCTTTTACCCGATACGAACTGTCCTATAGTCAATTGCAGAGAAATCGCTTGAGAAATCCCTGGTAATAACCNGTTATACTTTTCGCCAAACACCATTATCTTATAAAACTCTTGCAATAATCTTCTCGTGGGAGGTGGCCATTATGAGTTATCTTTTATATAAGGTTTCAACTTGATATTTTAAGCAATTCCCTTTTCTATAATTATTTTTATCATAATGGACATGACAGTTCAACTAATGTCATAATATAAAACAAGTTCAAAACAATTGGACCCCCAAAGCAACTTTGTTTGGCTACTGTTTTGAATTAAATAGGCACATAATTCATAAATCACCCAACATGTCAGAACNGTTCTTATGGATTGTTTTCCCAAAATTTCTGGAAGATTACTTTTAATAGGAGCATGTCTAATATTCAAATATGCTCTATTTTTATAAATGTAAATTTATAAATTATCGTGCAAGAAAAAAAGTAGTATTTTACATTTCAAATTCAGCTCCATTGTCTATCTAAAACTTTTAACAGTGACAATAGTAATGCTGTTATATTACTTTAAAAAGCATTGAACAAAGTGGCCATGTGATCGTATATCGGAGAAATGTTAGACTATAGCTCAGGAAGTAAAAAGTTCCTGGATTCACGATAATTTCTTTATATAGGTTTCTCANGACTTAGGCTATATATAGACTATGAATTTTGGAGAACACTTATCGACGTTATATTTGTATTTAATTACAAAATGCATTCTCAATATTTCTGCCCAACGCAAATTAGTTCTTTTCCATGCTGGCAAAACTGAGAAACTGATCAGACATAGAATAAAATTAAGTTTGGAGTAGAAAATAACACATTCTGCTCATTATCTAACAACGAATGTAAGTTTTATATTTCTAAAAAATGAAGGTAAATGTGAACTTTTACAAGCAATTTGCTGAAGCACAACCAATTTTAGTATCTACTGTGAATAATCCTGTCCTTATGTTCATTTTTTGTAATTACTTGCTGACATCTGTTAGTTCATATCTAAGAGCTTCTCATCTGTTGGACTTAAACTTAAAACTTGACTTTCTCGGTACAAGAATTTGACAAAAATATAGCAAGTTTTTTTTTTTAAATTTAAATATAGCGAATTTTGTCTAATTAGCTGTAACAAAATCCTTAAGCTTATTAAATACTAAAACTTAAATGCACTTATACAGTACAATAGAAGCAAAAACAAACAGCAAACATAGTCTGCAAATTTGTCAAATTTCTAAATATCGTGTTTTTGTATAATTTAGAACACGCAAAGACATTTTGTTAAAATTTGAGATTGTTGTTGCAGTCTAAGCCCAGAATAGAGTTTTTAGAATGACAGCTATTTTTTTAACTAATGGTTTCTAAATTCACCTATAAATACAATATAGAGAACTTAACGGCGTTGTTAAATTCCAAAATACAACTTGGATGAAAAAATATATACAATATATAAATCATTTATGTAGTTCGTGTTCTAGAAACACACTAGCAAAACCTTTACTCTGCTAATTTTATTGTTTGGGTAAAGGGTTTTAAACAAAGTGCATTACAGATGAAATTAAAAAAGGAAAAAAATGCCGGATACGAGATATAGCTCATTGTGAACTTACGTGTATTCTCCACGTTTTTAAAAGCGTTATTATTAGCTTACAGAGGATTTTTTTTCTATTNAAGAACGTAAAGTGTGCCGTTACAAATATTAAAATTGTTCAACATCTACCAAAACCTTTAAAATTGTGTTCGTCCACTTATAGGTCCCGTGAACCATTCACAATTTCTTGTTGAAGTTTTATACTGTAAGGTATGTATGACGAATATTTTCTTATTGTTTTCNTTAGATATTGTGATTTCAATATAATATATCTTGAAAACTACAAACGTGACTAATATTACTAAAACAATAAAAAATCAGGATTATATGAAAGGCTCTAAATAAGTTTAAAGTCATAACATTACTAAATTCTGTGTCCCCTATTCAGTTTTCGAATGGTTCTATTTTTTACTTATACGAATAGTGTGTAGATTTGTTATTAAATATTCATTACAACATCTGTAAACCTTTAGATATCAGGATTGAATATTCATNAAAAAAATCCCTTTTGGTTATACTAAACCCCACCTAAAATAAATTGAAAACCATTATTTCTTTTGTGTACATGTTTTGACCGAACTTGTATAAACGTGATTTGTTAGTCGTTTACCGCTATGCACATACATGTGTTTACTTTGAATAAGCTAAAACAAATACATAGTTTTTGTATACTTTTATTTAAACTTTGACAACGTAAAACGTAAATTTATTTTGTTCCAGTAGGTACTTGTTCGACATCAAAACCCTGAAGCTAGGTACACAAGTTCAGAGAGTAAAAGTGAGTCAATATTAGTTCGATATCGTTCGCAGAGGAAATACAGTTTAGAGAAAAGCCGCCGGTCTCATTGAAATTCGTAGAGTTACTNGTGTTTTTAGACCCTGAAGTACTTCAGTTAATGTTTTATGAGATGTAGATCTAACAAAAACTTTAAATCACGTGTCGCTTGTTCTGCTTGTTGGGTCACATTTGCTGANGTAATTCTAGAAGTAAAAAGCTTTTGAATACGGTATCTTACTTATCTGTGTATGCAATAGCCACACATTAGAAAACAAATATACACTTCTGAATATACAGGATGATTAAAAATCCGTGACACTACTTCGTTTACATATTCTTCAACACTATTTGCAATAAAAAATACATTGCGATTAAGTGGAATACGATGNTTCGTTTTTTTAAGAAATAGCTTTAAAGTTAATCAAACTTTGGAATGGTACTCGAACTTGGTGAAGCCTTTTTTCACGCTCAGGCATATATTGTGTCGTTATCCAAAAAGGATTATTTTCAAGTAGTTATAAATGTGCTGTAAGTTTAAAGGACCCTCTTTCGTTACACATACACTGTAGACTAATGGAGTTGACTGAATCAAAATTGTGACAACGATAGCCTTTATTGTAGAGCACCCAACCTCTTATCCGACATTAAACACTTTACTGTGTGTACCAAGTGTACAAATGCTTATTCGTGGCTAAAGTTTCACTACATTATTAGATATACATTGTAAGAATATTCACCCAATATGCTATGATGTACTGTAGACATATCTTCTACAGGCTTTCTCTCAGGTTATATTGCTCCCATTATCACAGTTTTTATAGACTCCCATCACAGACTGCATCGATGCGCATTTAAACACTAATTTTAATTATCTGCAGTATATAATGTCACCACTATTTTATTTTCAAATCTATGTGTTGAGTCCAAGGGATACTAATGTCAAAATATAATAATTTTCTATAAATATGGCATCATTAAGCACGTTCATCTATCAAAACTAATTTGCATTAGGTGAAATTTTGGTAGTAAAATAAAACTAATCGTAAAAAGTAAAGCACAATGTTGGAAACAAAAATATGTTATTTGTATGCCCTGTAATAAAAGATCTAAAAGTGGCGATTCGTTAAAACTAGTCAAACGTTTCAGACGTTGTTGCAAATTTAAAGCAAATCTGGCATTTTAAAAGAAGATAGAACAAATTGAAAATTACCAAATTACTTGTTTGAACGTCCTTGTGGAAATGGTCGTACGTGAACTGATGGATTAAATAAAATCAGTGAAGGATATGGACCTATCCTTAAGACACTGGAGCAAACTAAAAATACAACTGAACTAGTCTCAGTTAAGAGGAGATTTAATGATACATTGCTTTTTATACACTTGTTGCTGTGGAAACGTCGGCCAACTTAAAAGAATTTACTTTTATTCCTAATACTTCCGATGATCATCCATACTCTTGAGTGTCGTGCCTTTCGATTAATAAGGTTTGCTTATAAAAGGGTGGTGTCTGTTTATTGNATATTTTACTACTTTAAAACTTGGTCCTCGTCATTGTGTAAATTTCAAAATAAATTTAATTACAAAATATACTGATTATATTCACCACGAGAGCTTTTATATACTATCCGAACAATATAATTAAGACACTTTGTTTTAATTACATTTTTATAACAGTTGGTCCACCATTCGCTGCTATAAAACCATCTACTCTTCTAAATAATATTTCCACTAGGTGATGTCAGTGGATATGGNGANTTGCCGACATTTCCCAATACGACATTAGTTAGTGATAATGGATAATGTCAACTTGCTTTCAAACATCGTTTCAGTTAATCCCATATGTGGTCTATGGGGTTACCATCAAGGCTCTGTGCAGATCAGTCAAGTTTTCAAGACCTATATCATCAAACTATTATGTACTGACCTCATCTTGTGTATTTACACATTGTCATGTTGATACAGAAAAGTAATTTCCCGGAATATTGTGTAGGAATTAGATTTCCTATCTTGATTTAAATATTATATTTTATTAAAGCTTTGAGTAAATTGACTTTTATTTGCATTGTTCAAGTTTTAAATGAACATATACTCATAAAAACGCTGTCCATTGAAATCAGACAACAATTGCAGGATGTTAAGTATGTAGCTCTGAATACTGCCGTANTCTAAAAAGCGTGTATTAAGCATATTGAAGGTGTAACTAGAATGGCTATCTGCAAATATTTGACATACCACTCAGGGTATACGTGATGGTAGTTGATTGGACGCCGGTGCCTTGAGGTTGGCTGATGACTTTGTACAAGGATAGCTTGNCAAGGNGAAGCTGTAAGAGTGATCGATTTTGATCGAGATACTTGGCCAGCGGATTCTGGAGTGATCACATCGCAAAGAAGGCGATAGAGATTATTCTAGTCCAAGAAATAAGTTACGACGATTGTTCAAGTTAGAAGAGGTACAAAGTAAAGTATTGTACGTAACTGGTATTGGTTTGCAAGGCAAACTTCAATTTTATCCGAGATCAGACATACTTGATGTCTTATATATTTTATTTGTTGGCACACGACTAGTTAATGAACTATTCATTTATAATTTTGGTCAATGAACAAATAATATATGATTGCAAGGAACGTGTTTAAGAGCAAGTGGAGTAAATGTACTTACTTAAATAGAAGGTTTTGTCTACTACGAATTTACCTTTNACCTGTGCTCTGAATTTATTAATTATTAATGTGTAATTGGATTTGGATTTTGTGATTTTGAAGGCAACCAATATATAATATTAAAATCATATTTTCTTTAATTAATGTACCTAACATCCTAATAGTGTTATTAGTGTTTGATTTAATGAAAATATTACTTTTGCTCTGGTTCGTAACGCATAGCAGTTACAAACAGAGTGTTTAACGTACTTCACTTGCTTTTAATTGAAGGAACAGACTGCTTGCCTGTAATTTGGTATTTGGTTGCTCCGACCTTGCTGAATCATATATGTTAAGAAGCGTATTGACCAAATCCAAATAGAACTGTCCTTTCTGTTATCAAACAAAAGATTTTAAAAATATTAAGAATTAAAGTTGATGAAAGACTGTTCAAATTTGACCAACAAGTTGGAAAAGTCCTTTTGCTCTAAGAAATCTGACTATAAGAATAAGTGTATTAAGATTTGCTATTATTTGGCTCTGCATAAGTGTATATAGTTTCATTGTAAAAGAGTCGTAATTGTAATCCCTCAGCTATCCTGACCGAACTAAGTTTTAGCTAAGTGAGGCACTGACCATGAAAGTTTGGTTGGTTTTTGGAACGTATAGTGTGAATAATCAAGTATCTTANAAGGCTATAGGACACTGATTATTAATACGGTTTATGTAGGGCACCCTCCCATGTTTAGGAAGTTAGGGGTATCACTCTTTGTGCACCCTTACTTAGCATACCGCATGTGTTGAACTTTGAAGTACTCTTACTTGTTTGTTTAAATTTAAAGAGGGTGACTACTACTACAGTTGCCAAAAAGTTAGAAACGNAAAGTTGTCTAAGNTGTTTTCATAGTCCGCAATTTTAAGAGTTTGTGAATATTTGTTACTTTCTACTGATTTCTAGTTCATCGTACTTCGAGAGTGTAAGTCATTGGTTGGTTTACTTTCGCTTTTGCGTATAAAAGTAAGGTTTTGATTTTTATTCTGTAATTAGTGTAGTCTCAGCAGGTAGTTTGTGAGTATTCGATACTTACTACTGATTTCTAGTTCATCGTACTTCGAGAGTGTGTGTCAATGGTTGGTTTGGCTCTGCAGAAAAACAGACCTGTGAAAAACAGTCCTGTGAAATACATTCCTGTGGAAAAGCAGTCCGTTTTTTGGAAAAAAAATCCTGTAGAAAATCAGTCCTTGCGAAATATATCCC
>KZ893709.1:5736-15781 GCA_003456935.1 Machilis hrabei | reverse complement strand
ACCTGATAGGTTGTATTATGCATCTTTTTTTTCCAACACCCTGTGCAAGGCTTACCACCTTACCTCACGGCGACGAGGGACTTAGAAAATATTTCGAGGCCCGATTTTTGTTGTGACAAGTGTACATAGTTCGAAAAAGATAAAATTATGTTGCTGCTAAACACGAATTTCAAGTTTTCTTTTTACGGAATATGCACTAGGTCTAATTTTCCTTTGCTAGAACTAAAGATTTGGTTTATATTGCTGCACAAATTACTTAATATTGAAACATTAACTTGCTAGATGATATAAGATTGTCTCGTATTCTATAGAAACATATGCACGTAAATAATTTTAATGATACTAAACTCAAGTTGTTCTGGAAAAAATAGGTTCAAAAGAAATATAGTTATGTTCTTGACGTTTTATTGTTTCTTTTGTGTTGTACATTAAAACTCCGTTTTACATTCATGAAGCAATATTGCAATGCAACTGTTGAACACAATAAAAGTTACGAAGTTCTGTTTGAAAAACGTGAACCAACGTTTCAATGTAACAATGTATTATTTTTTAGTTCATAACAACACATCACTTAAACTCATAACATTCTATTAAAAGTCTTCTTCCTTCCTTCCAAAAATCGTTATATAAACAGCCCAAGAATGTAACCTAAGGCAGAAAGATCTCGAACACGTTTGTCATTTCCCGAGTCCCAAAATTCGCAGATACTATTAAGTTGTTTCATTCTCTCGAAAAAAAATAAATTTCACAGTTTACAGCCCTGTGTACAAGTGCTAACTCTGGTATTAGATATACACACAAATCTAGAAATTACAGTTGTCCTCATGAACGATGTATTGCGTACAATACACGTAAAATTATGAGACATGAAAACTCTTGCCTGCACAGAAAAAAAGAGACCTAATAAGTTCATGAACGACACATTTNTTATCATTTTTTCCTTCACAAAAATATCCCACTTACCACGTTTCTATAGGAATTCCCAGCAAAAAAACTTTATGGCTACAAAAAGTGCGGTCTTCACTAAGTTTACAGTTTGAGTGACTTACAGAACGAACAATAACAACGTGTTACTTATTCAAAGTGTATTTACATTTAATAATTCAACAATTTTGCAAATTGTCAATTTAAAATAATACTCTCAAACCCAAATAACTTTCAAAATTGTTGAAATATAAAATTTAAATACACTTTGAATAATTAATCGTTATTATTGTTTGTTCGCTAAGTCACTCGAGCTGTAAGCTTAGGGAAGACCGAACTTTTTGCACCCAAAATGTGTTTTGGTGGGAAGTTCTACAGAAACGTGGTAAGTGTGATATTTATGTGAAGTAAAAAACGAAAATAATTGTGTCGTGCATGTACTTAATATTTCTCTTTTTTCTGTGCATCCAAATGTCTTCATATCTCACAATTTTACATGTATTGTACACAAGGCTGTAAACTGTGCAAGTTCCCTTTTTTCGAGAGAATGAAACAAATTAATCGTATCTGAAATNATATCTCACAATTTTACATGTATTGTACACAAGGCTGTAAACTGTGCAAGTTCCCTTTTTTCGAGAGAATGAAACAAATTAATCGTATCTGAAATTTCTAAGACTCGGGAAATGACAAACGTGTTTGAGATCTTTCTGTGTTGGGTTACAACCTTGGGCTGTTTATATAACGATTGTTGGAAGGACGGAAGAAGACTTTTCATAGAATGTTATGAGTTTAAGTGATGTGTTGTTATGAACTAAAAAGTAATACATTGCTACATTGAAACGTTGGTTCACGTTTTTCAAACAGAACTTCGTAACTTTTATTGTATTCAACAGTTGCATTGTAATGTTCCTTTGTTCCTAAATCTAAAACCGGAGTTTTAATGTACAACACAAAAGAAACAATAAACGTCAAGAACATAACTATATTTCTCTTGAACTTATTTTTTCCAGAACAACATGCGTTGTATGTCATTAAAATTATCTACGTGCATATGTTTCTATAAAATACGAGACAATCTTATATAATCTAGCAAGTTAATATTTCAATATTAAGTAATTTGTGCAGCAATATAAACCAAATCTTTAGCTCTAACAAGTGACAGTTAGACCTAGTGCATATTCCGTAAAAAGAAAACTTGAAAGTCGTGTTCAGCAGCAACATAATTTTATTTTTATCACACTATGTACATTTATTTTTGCTTGAAATAGTACGCTACTCTATTTTTTATTTTGTGTTGTTTAAAACTTAAGTTATTTTTTCCGATTAAAAGCGTTCTAATGGCACTTCATAAGTCAGATATGGCACGTTATTGTAATCATACAACATGAGAGACCTATTTGTGATAGCTTTTTCTTTAAGTGTTTTAAAAGTTTACTCTATGACCTCAAAATTTCTGTGTTCTATATAAAACTTTTAGGCTGCATTTTCAAGAAACAACAGTTATTGTTTAAACGGTAGGATTATAATTCTTACACTTTTTTATGATTAACATATTTGAACGTTGAATGCAGTATAGTGCAGCTGTTTTAGAGAATATGAATTACTGTATTAACTAATTTTTGTTTTCATCTTAAAAGTTATTAAATAACTTAGCGTGTAGTCTAGCTGAAATTGTACAGAATTTTTTATTTCATCCGTCACAGATGCCAGAGTACTAAACAACTAATTACTAGCGTTTAAAATAATCAAAGTCTGTTCAAGGTTCTGGTTTTGCATTAACAGAATTTTGCAATAATCGCGCTTAATATCCTGAGCTTTCTCTAGGTATTGCAGTTTTAGAAAGTGTTAGTCTAAGTTATTTTTATAGATACACACTAAGTTATCTGTTTTTATATAATAACTTTTAAGATGAAATAAAAAATTAGTTACTAGAGTTATTCGTATTCTCTAAAACATCTGCACTATACTGCATTCAACTTTAAAATATGTGAATCATAAAAAAATGTCAAAATATTAATCCTAACGTTTAAACAATAACTGCTGTTTCTTGAAAATGCAGCCTAAAAGTTTTGTATAGAACACTGAAATTTTGTGGTCATAGAGTAAACTTATAAGACATTTAAAGAAAAAGCTATCACAATTTGGTCTCTCATATTGTAGGATTACAATAACGTGCCATGTCTGACTTATGACGTGCCATTAGGACGCTTTTAATCGGAAAAAATAACTTAAGTTTTAACCAACACAAAAAAAATTGATTAGCGTACTATTTCAGGCAAAAATAAATGTACATAGTGCGAAAAAGATAAAATTATGTTGCTGCTGAACACGACTTTCAAGTTTTCTTTTTACGGAATGTGCACTAGGTCTAATTGTCACTTGCTAGAGCTAAAGATTTGGTTTATATTGCTGTACAAATTACTTAATATTGTAACAATTACTTGCTAGATGATATAAGATTGTCTCGTATTTTTGAGAAACGTACGCACGAAGATAGTTTTAATGATACACAACTCAAGTTGTTCTGGAAAAAATAGGTTCAAAAGAAATAGTTACGCTGTTGACGTTTTATTGTTTCTTTTGTGTTGTACATTAAAACTCCGTTTTACATTCATGAACAAAGCAATATTGCAATGCAACTGTTGAACACAATTAAAGCTACGAAGTTAAGTTCTGTTTGATAAAGTGAACCAACGTTTCAATGTAACAATGTATTACTTTTTAGTTATTAACAACACATCACTTAAACATTCTCTGGAAAGTCTTCTTTCTTCCTTCCAAAAATCGTTATATAAACAGCCCAAGGATGTAACCCAAGACAGAAAGATATTGAACACGTTTGTCATTCCTGAGACCCAAAATTCGCTGATACGATTAAGTTGTTTCATTCTCTCGAAAAAAGAGAAATTACACAGTGTACAGCCCTGTGTAAAAGTGCCAACTCTGGTATTAGATATACACACAAATCTAGAAATTACAGTTGTCCTCTTGAACGACGTATTACGTACAATACACGTTAAATTGTGAGACATGAAGATATTTGGCTGCACAGAAAGACAGAGAAATAATAAGCACATACACGACACAATTATTTTCGTTTTTTCCTTCAAAAAAGTACTATCCCACTTACCACGGTACTATAGGACTTCCCAGCAAAACACTTTTTGGCTACATAAAGTTTGATCTTCACTAAGCGTACAGCTCGAGTGAATTACAGAATGAACAATAACAACGTGTTACATATTCAAAGTGTATTTACATTTAATAATTCAACAATTTTGCAAATGCTAATTTAAAATAATACTCTCAAACCCAAATGACTTTCAAAATTGTTGAAGTATAAAATGTAAATACACTTTTAATAAGTAACACGTTGTTATTGTTCGTTCTGTAAGTCACTCGAGCTGTAAGCTTAGTGAAGACCGAACTTTTTGTAGCCAAAAAGTTTTTTGCTGGGAAGTCCTATAGAAACGTGGTAAGTGGGATATTTTAGTAGAGGAAAAAACGAAAATAAATGTGTCGTGCATGTACTTATTATTTCTCTATTTTTCTGTGCAGGCAAATGTCTTCTAGTCTCACAATTTTACGTGTATTGTACTCAATACATCGTTGAAGAGGACAACTGTCATTTCTAGATTTGTGTGTATATGTAATACCAGAGAGAACACTTGTACGCAGGTCTGTAAACTGTGGAATTTCGTTTTTTTCGAGAGAATGAAACAACTTAATCGTATCTGTGAATTTTTGGACTCGGGAAATGACAAACGTGTTCGAGATCTTTCTGTCTTGGGTTACAACCTTGGGCTGTTTATATAACGATTTTTGGAAGGAAGGAAGGAAGAAGACTTTTAATAGAATGTTATGAGTTTAAGTGATGTGTTGTTATGTTCTAAAAAGTAATACATTGAAACTTTGGTATACGTTTTTCAAACAGAACTTAACTTGGTAGCTTTAATTGTGAACAACAGTTGCATTGCAATATTACTTTGTTCGTGAATGTAAAACGGAGTTTCAATGTACAACACAAAATAAACAATAAAACGTCAAGAACATAACTATATTTCTTTGGAACCTATTTTTTCCAGAACAACATGAGCTGTGCGTTATTAAAATTATCTACGTGCATATGTTTCTATAAAATACGAGACAATCTTATATCATCTAGCAAGTTAATGTCTCAATATTAAGTAATTTGTGCAGCAATATAAACCAAATCTTTAGCTCTAGGAAATGACAATTAGATCTAGTGCATATTCCGTAAAAAGAAAAATTGAAATTCGTGTTTAGCAGCAACATAATTTTATCTTTTTCGCACTATGTACATTTATTTTTGCTGGAAACAGTACGCTAATCTATTTTTGGGTTTGTGTTGTTTAACACTTAAGTTATTTTTTTCCGATTAAAAGCGTTCTAATGGCACTTCATAAGTGAGATATGGAGCGTTATTGTAATCATATAGCTTGAGAGACCTATTTGTGATAGCTTTTTCTTTAAGTGTCTTAAAAGTATACTCTATGACCACAAATTTTCTGTGTTCTATATAAAATTTTTAGGCTGCATTTTCAAGAAACAGCAATTATTGTTTAAACGTTAGGATTATTATTCTGACACTTTTTTACGATTCACATATTTGAACGTTGAATGTAGTATAGTGCAGCTGTTTTAGAGAATAAGAATATCGCTATTAACTAACACCATTTCATCGTCGCTTTTTTGAACGTTTCTATATTCGTAAAGCCCAATATGTAATGGAAAATTGATCCAGATTCAACTTTTTCTAATAACTAAGTGAAACAAAATTAAAATATCCTAGGTTCGAAGCTCTGAAATATACTTGTACTATTTGTCAACCAACAGAAAGAATGAAAGTTAGCACATATATTCCTATTCACTCAAGTGCAACATTGAATTACTTGGGTGAAAAAATTAGAATATCTTTGTTTCGACACTTTGCATCTGAGAACAAATATATTTTGTCTCGTAGTTTGTGTGAAAATATCTTGGGGTTCGACACTTTGAATTATACTTGTACTATTTATCGACCAACTATTTCATAACTTGGTAAAAATCTAAAGTGTTAAATTAATGACCCATTCTGTGGCGACTAACGTAAAACATCACATCGACTCACTGAAACGAGGATTGAAATGTCTCAAAACTCTGGGGTTCGACTCTTTGGTCGACTACACCGAAATGGTCTACGTATCATTGGTTCGAAACTCGGAAAGGTCTGGGTAATTTACAGGCTTTGGTATCCGACTTCATTATACTGTATGTCATAACTTGGTTGAAAAAAACAACAAAATGAAAATATCCTTGGTTCGACACTCTCAAAGGTCTATGCATCTGAGAACAAGTGTACTGTGTCTTGTTTTTTCTTTCAAAAATTAAAATAGCTTGGGTTCGAATCTCTGTATACAAAATTAAAATATCATGACTTAGGTTCGAAGCTCTCTGTACAAAATTAAAATATCATGACTGGGGGGTCGAAACAACAGTACCAGAGTTATAAACTCTCATAAAAATATCTTGGGTTCGAAACTCACTTAGGTTATACAACTAGACACCAACAACGTAATCTTTCTAAGAATAAATCATGCCCGGACACATCGCCGCCAATCTAGGATCACAAATAGACCTCCCGTAACCTCAAATCGATCACATGTCAATCACATCAAAAAGAGAAATTCGCGACAGCCAATCAGAAGGCAGGAATCAAAAGCGCGGGAAAACCCCGACAAGCCCTGAGCTTCTTGACGTGGTTCCGGGCAAAACAGAGTTACGGACGCATTAGAGGAATCGGCGTATATGGAAGGCGGCGTTCCCAGAGCGGACGGCTACGGCATCACAAATTCGATCCTCTGTCATACAGAGGGTGTCTACATCCACATCTTATCCCGCAATCACCATAATGACATTTGGCAGGGGGTACGACAGTACCATATGTTAAGAATCCATTTCTACGCGATTCCAATCTCGAATCATTCTAGGAAAAAAGAACCAAAAGTACGCGTTCATCTTGCATCTGATTTCCTTTATTTTATCCATACGGTCACGCCTAGCTATATAAGTGCGATACGAAATCGTTTGTTGGAAGCACGGTTACCACTGACCCCTGGTCACCGTCGAGCACGTTGGCGGTGGTGTCAAGAACGAGTTAATTGGAGAATAGAATGACGGTCTGTAGTCTTCAGTGAAGAAAACAGATTCTACTTGGGAGCGTCTGAGGTCGTGTACGTGTTCGAAGGCGACAAGGTGAGCGGGTTCTGCCATCGTGCATCCGCCAACAACGCTCAAGCCCCAAGCCGGGCCTCATGGTGTGGGGAGCGATTATCTATCATTCTCATCGAGTCTGATGTTTGTACAAGGTACACTGAATAGCAGTACGTACGTCAGGGACCTCGTGTAACAGCTCGTGTTGCCATTTTTTAGTATAATCCCAAATTCGATATTCCAGCAGGATAATGCCGCCCGTCCACACACCACCCGGGCAACTCATCATACTCTTCAGGCTGTGCGTCAACTCTCTTGGCCAGCACGCTCTCCGGACTTGTCTCCAATCGAGAATGTCTGGGACTGGATCGGACGAAGACTCTTCCGCGGACCCTGGCAGGCAACGACCACCTCTGAATTACGCGTCCAAGTTGAAAGCGTATAGAATAATATCCTCCAGCGTGGTATCCAGTATTTGTACGACCGATTGCATGCCANGTCAAAATAATAATCCTAACGTTTAAACAATAACTGCTGTTTCTTGAAAATGCAGCCTAAAAGTTTTATATAGAACACAGAAATTTTGTGGTCATTGAGTAAACTTTTAAGACACCTAAAGAAAAAGCTATCACAATTAGGTCTCTCATGTTGTAGGATTACAATAACGCGCCATATCTGACTTATGACGTGCCATTAGAATGCTTTTAATCGAAAAAAATAACTTAAGTTTTAACCAACACAAAACAAAAAAATTGATTAGCGTACTATTTCAAGCAAAAATAAATGTACATATTGCGAAAAAGATAAAATTATGTTGATGCTTAACACGACTCAAGTTTTTTTTATACGGAATGTGCACTAGGTCTAATTGTCACTTGCTAGAGCTAAAGATTTGGTTTATATTGCTGTACAAATTACTTAATATTGAAACAATTACTTGCTAGATGATACAAGATTGTCTCGTATTTTATAGAAACATACGCACGTAGATAATTTTAATGATAAACAACTCATGTTGTTCTGGAAAAAATAGGTTCAAAAGAAATAGTTATGTTCTTGACGTTTTATTGTTTCTTTTGTGTTGTACATTGAAACTCNCTATTGGCCATCTAGTAAAATGGCTGCACCCTGTGACAACTATAGATGTGTACTACATGTCCTCCGAGTTTCAATATAATCGGTGATGACCACCTGACGAACTCCCCTTGTGAGAACAAATATTTTTTGGGTCGTAGTTTGTGTGAAAATATTTTGGGGCTCGTCACTTTGAATTATACTTGTACTATATATCGACCAACTATTTCATAACTTGGTAAAATCTAAAGTGTTACAATTAATGACCCATTCTGTGGCGAGTAACGTAAAATATCACATCGAATCATTGAAACGAAGATTGAAACCTCTGAAAGCTCTGGGGTTCGACTCTTTGGTCGACTACACCGAAATGGTCTACGTATCATGGGTTCGAAACTCGGAAAGGTCTGGGTAATTTACAGGCATTGGTATCCGACTTCAATATACTGTATGTCATAACTTGGTTGAAAAAAAAAATATCCTTGGTTTGAAACTCTGAAAGGTCTATGCATCTGAGAACAAGTGTACTATGTCTCTTATTTTCTTTCAAAAATTAAAATAGCTTGGGTTCGAAGCTCTCTGTACAAAATTAAAATATCATGACTGGGGGGTCGAAACAACAGTACCAGAGTTTGAAACTCTCATAAAAATATTTTGGGTTCGAAACTCACTTAGGTTATACAACTAGACAAAAACAACGTAAGCTTTCTAAGAATAAATCATGCCCAGACACATCGCCACCAATCTAGGTTCACAAATAGACCTCCCGTAACCTCAAATCGATCACACGTCAATCACATCAAAAAGAGAAATTCGCGACAGCCAATCAGAAGGCAGGAATCAAAAAGCGCGGGCAAAGTCCCGACAAGCCCTGAGTTTCTTGACGTGGTTCCGGGCAAAATAGAGTTACGGACGCACGTGAGGATCGGCGTATATGGAAGGCGGCGTTGCCAGAGCGGACGGCTACGGCATCACAAATTCGATCCTCTGTCATACAGAGGGTGTCTACATCCACATCTTACCCCGCAATCACCATAATGACATTTGGCAGGGGGTACGACAGTACCATATGTTAAGAATCCATTTTTATGCGATTCCAATCTCGAATCATTATAGGAAAAAAGAACCAAAAGTACGCGTTCATCTTGCGTCTGATTTCCTTTATTTTATCCATACGGTCACGCCTTGCTATATAAGTGCGATACGAAATCGTTTGTTGGAAGCACGACTACGGGCATGCGTGCCGTTGGCACGGTTACCACTGACCACTGGTCACCGTCGAGCACGTTGGCGGTGGTGTCAACAAGGAGTTAATTGGAGAATAGAATGACGGTCTGTAGTCTTCAGTGAAGAAAACAGATTCTACTTGGGAGCGTCTGAGGTCGTGTACGTGTTCGAAGGTGACAAGGTGAGCGGGTTCAGCCACCGCGCATTTGCCAACGACACACAGGCACCAAGCCGGGCCTCATGGTGTGGGGAGCGATTATCTATCATTCTCACACGAGTCTGATATTTGTGCAAGGTACATTGAATAGCAGTACGTACGTCAGGGACATCGTGTAACAGCTCGTGTTGCCATTTTTGAGTACAATCCCAAATTCGATATTCCAGCAAGATAACGCCCGTCCACACACCACCCGCGCAACTCATCATACTCTTCAGGCTGTGCGTCAACTCTCTTGGCCAGCACGCTCTCCGGACTTGTGTCCAATCGAGCATGTCTGGGACTGGATCGGACGAAGACTCTTCCGCGGACCCTGGCAGGCAACGACCACCTCTGAATTACGCGTCCAAGTTGAAAGCGTATAGAATAATATCCTCCAGCGTGGTA
>KZ893620.1:23690-34876 GCA_003456935.1 Machilis hrabei | reverse complement strand
TAACGTTTTAAGTAGTATCCTATTAGTGACAGGATGCATGGAAAGGTTAATTATTAAAGTATCAAGAATAAATATACAGAATTACTAGATTTTCTTGTACTTACACGCAATAAAGTTGAACTAATCCACGCTGCATTGGAATACGTTTGTGTAACTCTGCAATTCAACAATGTTGTTTATTGCTCACTTTTTTGTAAATAATACCCTTCAACTTTTTAGAATTAGTTGAATTTCCTTGCTACTTTTGTTGCAGTTTTTGCTCCATAATAACGAATTCTGCTCATGTGAGTAGTAAAAAGCTACACAGGCTGTATAGGACGTGCGTCATCCTGTATGAAGTTTTGAAAAACATAAATAGATACCAACTGTAGAATATCAGTAAAAATACAATTGATTGCCTTACCATCAACAGGGTTGATAAATGTGCACAGCAAGTGGTATTTCAAACCAAGACGCCAAGCGTTAGACACTTTGAGTCGCTGTTGCAAACAATGGGCAACAGTTTTTTTCACCTATACGGCTCACCATTTATCACTACCGTATTACACTATTGTTTGTCCCAATTTACTATAATACACACCTATCACTTAGGGTCACCATATTCTAAGTGACTGATTTATATATTTTTAACGCCCAATTAACAGTGTGCGTACCTTTGACTGAGCTATCTTATCTAAATATATCGTAGCACCTGCATTACCGCTTTCTATTGTTGCAATATTGTTTTCCTGAAGTGGGCAATGTGTGTATACGATCAAACACGTATATACATTAAAACATATATTGTCTTGAATTTCTGGATTTTCAACAAATGGAATACATTAGAATAAGGACACCAAGACATATACAATTTAATTTGAAATCACTACAGGGTGTTTGTCCTGTTCAGTGCTGTTGCTGACATAATTAATCGGGCACNATGCAACACTCGTTGAAAGAATTCATCAAGAACCTAAGTAACGGAATCAGGCCTCATGTATAAATTTGAACACAACTAATCTTTGAATAAGATATAAGTAAACAATATATTTACCATACACATCCTCACAAAACCAAACTCATCCGAGGTTTCACACGAAAATGTTCATCAAATAGATGAATCCATTAACTGCACAGACTGGTCTATAAGAACTCCTTTCTGCCTCTCGCTTCTGCATTTATTGAAAAGGAACCCATACATGTGCAAATTACCAGCTGAGGTAACTCAGCTGTCTAGAGGTTCTGAACTGCTTAGAGACTGAAGTCTTTAACTTTCTGTGATGCTTATCTTACAATTTATATATCTTCAACAGGACCCTATTTCTAATAGTATAGATGTTAGGAAAGATGGATATTTTATCGTAAACAATCTAATTTGAAAATTAGTCAATTTCTCGGTTGAAATATAGTTTTCAAAGCAATTTCATAGTGAAATAGATAGTTGAAATTGTTCCTGATTTTAGTAAGGGTATCGTTTCAGCAATAGCAAATTTGATTTATGTTAAACAAAANTAAAAGAGAACCTACGGTTTTATAATATTGATTTTCGTTTTTTCCTGTTACTTAAAGAGACTATCCACAGTTTTCTAACATGATTACGGGATTCATAATTAGTAGTTAAAAGGGGTGAAAATTAAAAAACTGCTCAATAAACTAAACAAGTAGAAACAATTTAATTTACATTATGCAAAACGTTTCAAATGTACATAGAAGTAATTATTAAACAACGAAGAATGAGAGTCAAACAGAGCACAAAACACGCGGTACCCAGAATTAATTATAAAAACATCGACGAACAACCTTAGCCCATCCACTCACATTCAGTCTGAATGAACCACGAGAAAACAGATAAATTGATGAAGGAGGTATCGCACGAAGTTGTAATGGCAGGGAATTAAAATCTATTAACACCTAAACGTTATTTTTATTTATTTATATTTTGTTTTCAAATATTATTGTTTCTTATCATAATNTTGAATGAGATGTAAGTAAACAATATATTTATTATACACATCCTCACAATACCAAACTCAACCGAGGTAAAGTTGAGACAGCGATGCAACGGCAGTTTCACACGAAAATGTTCATCAAATAGATGAATCCATTAACTACACAGACTAGTCTATAAGAACCCCTTTCTGCATTTATTGAAAAGGAACCCATAGATGTGCAAAATACCAGCTGAGGTAACTCAGCTGTCTAGAGGTTCGGAACTGCTTAGAGACTGAAGTCTTTAACTTGCTGTGATGCTTATATTACAATTTATATATCTTCAACAGGACACTATTTCGAATAGTATAGATGCTAGGAAAGATGGATATTTTATCATAAACAATATAATTTGAAAATTAGTCAATTTTTCAGTTGAAATATACTTTTCACAGCAATTTCATAGTGAAATAGATAGTTGAAATTGTTNCTACAGGGTGTTTGTCCTGTTCAGTGCTGTTGCTGACATAATTAATCGGGCACGCGTACATAGGACGTACTAAAACAATAAGAGGCGTGCAAACCTCAATAATTGGTAACCAGTTGTCTCAGGCCTATGTTATAATGATAAAGTATTGGGTTTGATTTGCGATTTGTAATGATATCATACGCCATATTAAAACCATATTTAATCAATTTCCTGACTTCTAGTCAAGCTCTATACTTTACTTTACTAATTGTGGCAGTCTCGCCACATGTATCTGCAGTATTATACAGAGTGGCCCATAAGTAGGTATACGGTTACATATACAGCTGTATTTAATCCCCACCGCATTTTTCTTTGGCGGTCCGTGGATACCTGGACGAGGCATTCCCGCAGCATTGGATTGGGCGACAGGGAAGCATCGTGTGGCCACCACGTTCCCCGGACTTGACTCCAATGGATTTCTTCTTCTGGGGAGTAGTGAAAGATAAGGTTTTTCCAGAAAACCCCTCACAGTACCACAGTTAAAGAATTAAATCGATGAGGCATTTGAGGAAATTTGTTCTAACCGGGACTTGTGTTGCACTGTGTGTGAGAGTGTCGGGGACAGGTTGCAGGAATGCATCAATGCCGAAGGTGGACATTTGGAGCACCTACGGGATTAAATACAGCTGTATATGCAACTGTATACCTACTTTTGGGCTACTCTGTACATATGTGTTCATATCAGTTCGTAATATAACATATGTACCGCACTACATAAATATGNACAACTGACGCTCCTTTGAACACTTCATTTAACTACGAGTAAGTACACTATACAGTCATTATAACATGTAAGTGTAACATACTAAGTAAGACTGTTTTTTTAATTAAAAACAACTGCACTTCTACCAAAGTATCTAATAACTGTTCTTAATGTTGTATTGGTACCTTTTCCTAACTAGGATCACGTTTACACACAATCAAGTCAGTGGTGGCTGGTAACCACAAATTCTAAATTATCTCGCAAACGGCTCGTTTGCGGACCCGTTTACTAAGACTTTTTTGCTTCTAGTATCGTGTACTTACTGAAGCGTCATTACGACGCGGATGGGGTCTCCATTAGACCTGAGATGTCATAACAGTGGGACTATAATCCAATAGCAAGCAAGCAAGCAAGCAACTCATCTTACCTGTAAACCACCACAATGTAATGTGCCAACCCTTGANCGTTTTCAAGGTCGTTTGAAGGTTAAGTTTGGTTTTTCAAATACGAACCTATATTTTTCTTTGCAGATTCGAATTTTAAGTAACCCACAACCTATATCAAGAGCTCGGTACGTTAGCAGTTAGGCCTATTCCAAAAAGTTTGATTTTACATAAGAATTCGCAGTACATATTCCATATGACTGTATGTGTCTTATCTAGTTCACCTTTAAATCATCCAACTACCAAATTCCAAACTTCATGCATTAATAGTTAAATGGCCTTATCACTGTTCTTAGATGTATTTTATGATCACATTATGAGTAACATTAATGATNTTGATACTTTGCAGCTTACAAAAATATCTTTAAATACAAATTGTATTAAATAAAGTGAGTTAATAAACTGGAATCTCATTTTTATACCACGTTTCATTTGGTAAATTTTACTTTGTTCTTCAACTTCTTTGATGCATTTCCTCTTGGGGATATAACTTTTTCACTTTTATGGAATAGTATGGGGCACCTCTTATTGCATATGTGAATCTTAAAAAGAAATATCCTTCCACTTCCTCATCAAATGCAGGTAATTGGATCTCCCGAAGCCACACTGGCGTGTGGCATAACTGACCCAAGAACCAACTTATATGAAGAGGAGTCAAATAAATATCGTTATTTAATATACATATTTGAAGTAACGTTGATCCAGTAATCTAAGTCATTGAAAATAGTCTTCAAGTCCAGGTTTCGATTCTCAGTGAAAGGAAAAATGGATATCAACATTAACATTTCAAACATTAATATTAATTTGAGAAAACATAAATTGCTATATTTTTCTTATAATTAGACTAAACCTAAATATTAAATTTAGTCACTAATTTTATATAATTGCTTCTACTAGTTTTCATAATCGTCAGACACATACTATGGAATGGTTGAATAACATATACAGCGTGATGAAAAATTAACGCACATGGACTTCGCAACTAGATTTTATGGGTCCGATTTTGTTTTACTTGGAATTCTTAGTCTAATAGTTTTACCGTAATTTAACGATTTAACCAGCCAATCATGAGTCAAACTGCAGCCAGGCCACACCCATCTACCAGATATGCCACTTTTATATTTTCAAATCATTTATCACTTTTTTATAAACAGAATACTAAATTTCAAAATAACCAAGTGGTCTAACGTGTTCTACTTAAAAGTCAGAGATGATGGTTTCAGGACCAGCCAGAATATTAGAGTTATACACATTCCTCTTTTATTTTGTATTAAGTTATTTACATTTCAAAATTAGGAGAATAATCTGTTCGTAAGGATTTAAGTTACAATTGTATTTGTTTGTTTTTTTGCTCACATTTTAGTGTACGAGTATTTAAAGAAATGCACAATACAAAAAAAAATGTATATTGTCGAACTATTCCAAAGAAAATGCAGTAACAATGCTCTTCTGGAGCTTTTACATGGTGCTAGAAAATCAATGTGGCTTACGGGATTAAGTATTATTAATAAGTAATGTAGAAACCGATGAGTTATTATTTATGAGGTTACAAAGACATTACCAAATTACGATGTAAACATTAATCCCAATGCCCAAATAAATGTGTATTATATGTATACTTTCTGTAAACTTGCTAGCATTATTACATTATTTTATCACGTTGTACTACAAGAACACAAACATCACTCAGCACCACAATCAGAAACACACAAAAATAAGAGATCGAGTGATACAAGTGGTTGTATNCTGTCTGACCCAATTAAAGGTTCGTACCGTGCCTGGCTGAAGTAAGTCTAGTACGGCTAAGCTTGCCTGACAGATTAGTTTATCAATTGGTTTAGCTATAAAAAAAAACTCAGCGTACGGGGTATAGTGTTCTACAAAAGGCAGTTAGTTAAATGAACTACGTTACTGTGGAGTATTCTACTCCCTATTTAAGTATAGCTCAGGGAGCACTGTATAAGACTTTTAATCTCGGGGTCAAGGCCTATAAAAATCACTACAAGACATTAATTCAGTATTTAAATTACTTAAGTTCAAAGGTGCAGATAGAGCAGTCGGTGATCCTCTAAAATTGGTATGACCTGGACCAACTTTGTTTTGAGTCCAAAACAACCTTAATAAAACAGAACATACAGTTTTACGAGACGGAATGAGAAAACTGATACTCTATATGACGCTCAGGTCATTAGCAAAACTATGTTAAATATTCCGCTAAACAGATTATTAAGTTTAAGACAAGTAGCACACTATGGTGTCTTTTAGTCGATTAATTCAATAATTATATGTTTATTTATTTACGTTTTACTGAACATTCAGATCTAATAACCTTCTGGTCATACACTCGTTTAATTGAGACGATTACGTCATGAGTTAGTAACTGAACGATGTCCAGTTAATATGAATAGCAAATAACACTGCCAGTATAAAACATATCAACAACAGGTGGGCGATTCAATAGAAAAACCGAGGTTGCGTAAATTGTATATTGTTAAAGATCTTTTCAAACAAAACCCATGCTCTTTCACAGAGTAATAAGAAAACGCATAAGGTAGATCATCCTATTAGATAACCAGTATTTTGAATTAAAATCTTGAATCCAAGTTAAGTTACATTCAACTACAAATTGCCAGGAAAGTCACAGTCTATAAATCAAAATACAATGCAACACTCGTTGAAAGAATTCATCAAGAACCTAAGTAACGGAATCAGGCCTCATGTATAAATTTGAACACAACTAATCTTTGAATAAGATATAAGTAAACAATATATTTACCATACACATCCTCACAAAACCAAACTCATCCGAGGTTTCACACGAAAATGTTCATCAAATAGATGAATCCATTAACTGCACAGACTGGTCTATAAGAACTCCTTTCTGCCTCTCGCTTCTGCATTTATTGAAAAGGAACCCATACATGTGCAAATTACCAGCTGAGGTAACTCAGCTGTCTAGAGGTTCTGAACTGCTTAGAGACTGAAGTCTTTAACTTTCTGTGATGCTTATCTTACAATTTATATATCTTCAACAGGACCCTATTTCTAATAGTATAGATGTTAGGAAAGATGGATATTTTATCGTAAACAATCTAATTTGAAAATTAGTCAATTTCTCGGTTGAAATATAGTTTTCAAAGCAATTTCATAGTGAAATAGATAGTTGAAATTGTTCCTGATTTTAGTAAGGGTATCGTTTCAGCAATAGCAAATTTGATTTATGTTAAACAAAAATCNAGATGCCATTATGTTATGCTGAACACTGAACATCATCAAATTATGCTAAATGTGAGTCTTTAAAGATAAGGAAACNATTTTCAGATGTTACATTAAGTAAATTTCCTGAGACGGCTTGAAGACGATGTTCATCTTCGCACGAATGGTTCTCAAATTGCTTTGTTCTGGAAGTGTAGTAGCTCCTCACAGCGATTAGACGGACTTATTAAGCATTCCGACGATAGTGGTACACGCCTGCAGACGCTTCTCAAGGGCTTGCTTTCTGAAGATGGTACATTTTCTTTTGTCTCGGTTACATTAAAATAACGTGTAACTGCACCAGCTGACGCATTCAGTTACTTATAAAACTCCACTTTCGCGTACCAGTCCTTACACATTTCAATGGAGACNATCTTTGCAAACATTGTGGTTCATTTTCACTAAAATAACTTTTGGATACATACTGAAATTGGTTTGAACAAAAATATGCGAGTCAGTGGAAGGAAATAAATCACTGACTTACATGTGTGATACATAACATAAAATAGCACATTGCAGTTTCTTATNTTGAAAGGTAAATAAAACAAATGGTTGAAAGTAGTGAAGTTGCTATTTGATCTAACTATGTAGCAACGGCTGAGATTTTAGTTATATTAGTGGCATTATAAGGATTAAATAATATGGTTACAAATCTCCATAAAACCATTATACTAACTTCGTTAGTAAACTAAGTTGAACAGACACCCATGTGTGTCGAGTAGCCGTAAAACCTCACATCATCATCATCATCATTAAAATTTAATAGTTTGCTAACTAAATAATAATTTATGAAAATGCAAGCAAGCATTAAAAAAAGGGAAAATAAAATTACAAACATGTTTAAAAATATATTTCTGAACTTACCTTGTGACATAGACCTTCAGATCTAACTTTCATCACAATAAGGAAAACGCTTTACAATCTTCTGGAAAACTGGTGAAAATTACTTCCCTTTGATTTAAGTTAAATTAAACGTTTNGATGAGCACATCACTTACTTATTACACATAATATTCGTATATTTTAAGTAATCTTAATTTAATATTTCTTTAACATTGTTCAAATTATGTACGAGCAATATACACAAATTCGGATTTTTAATTTAAGTCACGTAAGCTTAAAGTTTCATAAAATAAAACTTCTGTTTTTAAACGTACACATATTTTTTTTTGAACTGACATTGCTGTCAGTGTTCTTCACAGTCTATGATTTAAAGTTACAACAAAATTAAGGAAAAACTACAATTGTAAATAGAAAATAGATGACGTCACCACAATTCTGGTTTAATGTATTATAAATGACCTNAAAATAAATTACTTATAAAAACGAAATAAAAAAAGGAATGTGTATAACATTAATATTCTATCCAGTTTTGACCTTCTATCCCTAACACTTAAGTAGGACACGTTAGACCACATGTTCACTTTGAACCTTTGTGTTCTGCTTATAAAAAGTGATAAATGTTTTGATAATTTGAAAATACAAAAGCTGAATTTGGCTGGTTAAATTACGACAAAACTATTGGACTCAGAACACTAGGGATAAAAAAGGAATGTGTATAATATTAATATTCTATCCAGTTTTTACCCTCTATCTCTAACACTTAAGTAGGACACGTTAGACCACATGTTCACTTTGAACCTTTGTGTTCTGCTTGTAAAAAGTGATAAATGTTTTGATAATTTGAAAATATAAAAGTTGAATTTGGCTGGTTAAATTACGACAAAACTATTGGACTGAGAACACTATGGAGAAAAAATTAATAACAAAATCTGACCCCTAGGATGGCTTGGTGAAGTCCATGTATGCCAATTTGTCNTAACCCCCAAACAGTTTATTGTTTGTTTAAAAGCAAACGCTTTTTTATACGTACAACAATTTAATGAATAAAAATTGGAAAAAAAAACAATTGATGTGTTTCAACTGATAAAAAAGTCAAGAGTAGAAAAAAATGAAGGAGAGGTACTCACGCACTGTTTAAACACGAAAATTCAGAAATAATTACGTGTGTAATCATTCGTTGAATGAAAGGATATAATCAGTGAACCATTGTATGCTACTTGAGTAGCGCTATTGAAAAAACACTGACTATGAAANACCATTTTAATGCTTCATATCGCATGATATATATTCAATACTTNAATTTTCAACNAGTCACGCTCTTTNCAAACCTGTTTTGCATTAAGAAACGCTCAATCACGCCTCTAATTTTCTATTCTCCNNACAACCGTTTCTTTAATTAAGACATTCTGTCGGTGAAGAGGCTTCAGACAAATAAAAACAAATCAACGTTCATGCCATCATCATCAACTCATTTTCATTTGTACGCATCATGTCCTTTACGTCACACAGTGTGTACGGACAAATACAGATGGTTGGGTAGGATTCAGAAACAAATTTGAGATACGTGACTTTCGTTTTGCATTGTCATAGTCATATTAAAACAAACATACAGTCAGTCAAATTCTCAGAAACCCTGANCAATATTACAGTATTATTTTGTAATATATAACTTTTTTTTCACATACACTCGTTTGCGTTTATATACTCTTTTCCAACAAGAATACCTTTTCATTAAATATGTTCACGCATATTTATGCTATTTTATTATTTTTCTAGGTATGTGTAAATTAAACTTCTTTAAATAACTTTATTATTGAAATATAAACTGTAACCACCTGTTCAACTGCTGAAATACTAATCCACAAACTTAAAATGGACATATATGAGTTTGAGTGTCATGGACTGATATGAACATTATAGCAAAGATTTCGCGTAGCTGTGGTCTTGAACTTACTGCATTCTATCACCATTTCAAAGATTTAAATATCTTCGCCATTTTGTTTGAATAGGTCAAACTGAGCAAGTGATTCATAAACTTTTTAGATTTTTTTTAATATCACAATTTAATAAAGAAAGTCACATTAAAAAAATATCCGTTGTTTATATAAGCACTGAAACGTTTGAAAGAGGTTCAAAACGTTTTATATTATAAATATTACACGATTTCCTATACGTTTTGTTTTTTTAACGAAATTTACTTGAAGCAATTTAAATTACAGAACCGTAAGCTTCGGTTTGCAGCAATAATTTNGTTTTTTGTTTTTGTCCAGGAATCCACATAAACAGTAGAATACCCTAGAGCAATTCANACTTAAAAGGTTGTGTTTGTAAAGAAGGAGGACAAAAATGCATTATGCTCTCTTGTGGTCATATATTACTAGTCGTGGTCTCTCTCTGGTTCGAGTGCAGTAATGATAAACAATANGCTATGNGGACTTGAAGAGTCTTTCAGTTGATTTAAAGCAGTGCATAAGTGCCCAAAACCAAACCAGTTTCAGTTTTGTGATGTTATTATCAAAAGTGAATAAAGAAATGTAATTATTATTTTACATAAAGATTAATACAAATTATATAATCAACGCATGCAAATAATAAACGCAAAGTTATATGCATAATATGAAATAAGAGGCGGATTAATATTTTATTTATATTTTGGGCAGCACGTATAAAATAATATGACTAAAGCAGTGCCTTTATATTAAGAATAACACAGTTAGGTAGAAAACGTAGATCAAGATTGTCATTTCCACACTCAGGCCTTTGTATTAAGATTTGCCTTTGGGTTGAACATAACCACATGTATGACTTTGTTCAGCTGACCGAAGTGTAATTGAGCCGGGTTCTCCCTGTCTTTAGTCTTTTGATTGGGACTAGGCAGATCTAGGAATGTTTAAATTCCAATTTTGAAAAGGTGACATTCTGTCTGGAAACTAATGTTAAACCATTCTACATGTCATTAAGTTTAGTGGATATCTAAATATTATTTTTTTTAAATACCAACGACGAAAAGACTTTTAAACATTTATTTTTTAATAAAGTGCCAGATTGTTTACTACCCGCGATACCATCTTCACCAGGTTTCCTCTGGGTCTTTATTGGCCACAATGGTATTTTTNGCTACTGTGTCATATTTTTCATTACCAGCGAAACCCTCGTTACCTGCAACACTTTATATACTACAACAAAATTCAACTCTAAGAGTTTCCAGTCCAATTCNTGGCTTATCTTATACTTTATGGGAAAATTTATACTTTGTATAGCTGCTCTTTAATATGAATAAANGACTTTAAGAGCTATTCAAAAGTATATAATTATGTCCCAGATCAACAGCACTGCAACTGCAGTTGCAAAATATCTCTCGTTTTATTTGGTATGTTACAAAACAATTAGCAGCATATGTTTTGTATTTTTATGAACACACCCGTGTATTTACAAACACAGGTGTTAGTGAAATATTACTTCGTTAATATAATAACACATTTAGTCACCCTGTTGACATTTGTATT
>KZ893582.1:5712-18384 GCA_003456935.1 Machilis hrabei | reverse complement strand
TTTTTATAACTACAGTAGATAGCAAAGAACATAATTTTAGATTATCTTTGTTGGTATTGAGAGTGCATCATTGGAAACGTAAACTAAACGTCGGCGTGCAGGGAAAAACGTTTTGATAACGTTTTGCAAGGCTTTCTCAAATTTACCACGTGACGTAAGTGACATCATTGTTAGCCACTAGAATCTTTCCTTTGAGTGGCAGTGCTGTTTTGTTAACCAATCACGGATTGAAAGACAACATGACTATGCAAGTAGAAAGAAAGTTACCTCATTCCAAAGATTACTTTCCCCCTCATTCTGCTTGCATTAGGTGTAGTCTAGTTGGCATTGTGGATTTTGATCGGTGAATTAACTATCAAAAAGTGAGTGAATTTCTAGGAAGTGTTGAGAATTAATTAGGTAATTGTCCTGTGGTTTGTGTATATTTCATTGCCAAAGTAGGTATGTAGTGAAGAGAGACAACAAGAAAGCAAATTGTAAAATAGCAAGAAGAGTTTGNGAGCACATGATATCTGCCTAGAGCAAATGCGAAATTATTGTAATATTCTGTGCTGTTACAAAGGTTAGGCAACACTTACATTTTGGCTGTGATATTTAGCTAACTTCAGTAAAAGAATAGACTGTCACTGGTTACTGTAGTATTAAAAGTAGGCAATTGAAATAGCCTAGATAAAGATCCAAAGCTTATAGCCTGGTGTGGGAGGAAGTTCTATAAGTTAGACCTAAAGGAACATATTTTGGGGAGCATTCTTTGTTATTTTTTTTTACTGGTTCAGAAGAATGGCTGATATGCTACCAAATACNGACTTTTTTGGTGAACTGGATATGTTTAAGTACTCCGCAGGTGAGTTTGAAGATGCTTGGAGAAATGTAGAAATTTCATCTCCGGATAAGGATTTATGGTCTATAAACACAGAATTTTCAACGACAGTTCAGGATTTAAGTTTCAAATCCCCAGACTCTGGTGTAAGTGGAAGCAATGAAGAAAATAGCCCACACTTGGATAGCTCGCAAGAGAACAGCTGGTTGTTACCGGTAAGCAACATCTGTTGTGGTCAAGAAGAACAGGGCACACATCTTCAGCCTGTTTGTCCTTTGGTAGTGTCACAAAAAACAGTGCCAATTCTTGAATTTTCTCTTCAATTTCCTGATCACACATACACAAAAAATTTTGTCTCAAATTTGAAAGGTGTGATGCTGGGAAAAGACAGCTCTGAAAGTAGTGACACTAGTTGTGAAAGTAATTCTGTAGATAAACTTGAGACAAAATCACAAAGTGGAAAGGTCAGATCTATTACAAGAGCCATTGGAAGGAAACGTTCAATAAGCAGTTGTGACGAAGAAATAGTTGCTTGCAAAAAAGAAAAACGCTATGAAGAAATGCCAAGTAGTGATCCGGAAGCAGAAAAGAAAAGGAAGAATGCATTAGTAGCCAAACAGAATAGGGATCGTACAAAGAATTACATCGCAGAATTAGAAAAGGAAAACAAAGAACTGAAAAGAAAGAATTATATTCTGGAGTCTTCTAACACGACAACACAGGATGAGATAATAAATTTTAAAGAAAGAGTAGAATATCTTGAAAACATTTTGGTTAATGAAAGTGCATTAGCAGGTGTCTTGAACGTTTTGAGGCAAGGAAATTCTTCAATAGTGACAGTACCAGAAACTCCATTGTCAAGTGTTAGACTAACAACAAGTTTTAATGTCAGTACTGGATCAGCTGGTAAAATAGGTGGAGGTGTTTGCCTGCATGTTGATGGTTCACAAGTCTCCTTGGAGCTATGCTGTCAGTGTTCCAAGATGGCAAATGGAGGCGGACGTCCTTCAAGATCTACAACATGAATTATTATAAAAAGACTAAAGACTATTTGAGATGATTGAGACGAGGTAGCCTACAGAATTGTATTTTAGCAATTAAAATGCAGAGATATGTACTGATATGGCATGCACCTGTAATTGACTTGGTGGTTTAAAATTAGTGTGCGATAAGTCTGATATACATGTGAATTGAAATNTAGTCTTAAGTTGTGTACTACAAAGTTCTATGTACTTGTAAACTGAGTCATTTGTTTGTTCTTTGGAGTTTTGTCAAATTTTGCTACTAGTCTACGGTGAACTTGTTTATTTTTCAGAGGCAGCTGACACCTTTTGTGTGTTCTGCTGCATCATCACTATGCCTTTTCATGACATCCAGGACCTCAGAAAAAGACAGTACAGCTTCCTGAAGGCAGTCACATGATCATTTTGCCACATATCACATCTGAGTGCCATGTTGGCACTATCAGATGGTAGGTGGGATTGAAATTTTGGAGAGCTGCTTTAACATAGAAATTCAGCTACATTGTTGCCATTTACANATTAACATAATACAAGAATGGTAAGGAATATAATGGTTCCTAAGTATGAATCTAGTGTAACTTGTGTATTTGATATAATTGATTAGATATGTAAGTAGGGCCTATTAGTAACTAAGATTAGTTAACATGTAGGAATATAGGCCCTACATAAAGAAAAAGTAATCCATGTACAGTAGCCTAACTCGGCTATGTATGTAGGCTATGTAGTTTTCTATCCATTCTGAAGGGGAACTGGTATCAGTATCACCCATTCATTTATCTTGATATCCAAGAGTGTTGTTCAGTCACATAGTGGTTTGGACATCTTAAACTGGGCTTGTAAGTTTGTTGAACCAGTTAAGTGAGGTGCCAAGATGTTAGAATTTCTAGGTCAGAGCAATATTGACAAACAACTGAAAATTTGTAGCGGTTTTTTATCAGCTATTCCTTGTTTTTTTTAATTGGATAGTTGAATATTGCCATACTGGTACTGTGGTCATGAAAAAAAAAAAAATCAGAAGTAAGCAAGTTGTAAGCCTGAGATTCAAATTTCCCTCGTGGTGTATAACAAGTTTCTAAACATCATTGTTGGTGTAAGATGAACGCTTTCAGATGAGTAGATTTAGAAGGATTTCGATGCCAGTAGTGCATGTAAAGGGCTCTTATGAATTTATTGGTACTTTTCTGCTTTCAAATTTGTAAGCACTACAGTTACAGGAAAAGTATTTACCCTACATGATTTATTTTTTAAAGAACTTTTTTTTAGTGTTTTTTACAGTTAAAATGCACATATACATGGTACTTACGAGGGGAGTTTGTTGGGACGTAATCACCGATTATATTGAAACTCGGANGGCATGTAGTGCACTTCTATCGTTGTCACAGGGTGTAGCCATTTTACTAGATAGCCAATAGTTTTTGGCAAAATGGCGGTGAAATATTTTGCAGGTAATACTTATGCCTGCGTGGTAACAGGAGTTGTTGAGCTGTCACAGTGGCCGAGGTGGTTAAGGTGCCTGGTCAGAACACGCTGCATTTATGGTTTGAATTCCCATGTTTCCCACACATAAACTAACTTACTTTTTTGTGCGTATTTCATGATTATATTAGTGAAAGTAGTGTTTTTAAAAAACCTATTTTAGCTTACAAATTCAATTTAAAATGAAATACACTTAACTATGTCTTATTGTATAAGGTCTTACTTACTGAGCGTGACTGACGCACCTTAAAAAATTAGTTTTTTTTTTCCTCTTCGAAAACCTTCCAACTTAACGGCACAGCAGGCACAAGAACTTTTGGTCGGAGCCTGCTGTATACCTACATCGTGGAGTCTAACTCTTGTAAAAGCGTGTTTGTATTGGAAAGCGATAGATAGCAGCCAGAAGTAGCCTGACAGTTTTTGTTAGTGTTGTATCATAGCTTGAGACACGTTTATTCAACGTCGCAATGGAATGTCCAGAAGCATCCACAAANGTTCTGCAAGATGGATTGGAGGAAATGCAATGTGTCTGTAATAAAATATCCTTATTGGAACTCGCCAGTGCGCTGAAAGTAATGACAGTTTATGTTTGTACGATAACTTTNATCCCCAAACATGTGACATTTATTTGAAATCTCTATATTAATTTTTTGTTGATAAGTAACTTATTTATTTCATTTACACCCAGCAAACAATGTTGTACATTTATTTTAATGCTTTTACAGAATTTCCTTACTTTTATTTTTCAATTGAACTTTTATAAAGTACTACGTTTTTACAAATACTATTACATTTAATAATATATTAATTAAATACACAAAACTAATGAGCAACTTTGTTTGGGGGAACCTGAGGATTCGAACCGGGAACGTTGCGCCTTAACCACCTCGGCCACGGTTACGGCTCGACAACACCTGTTACCACGCGGGCATAAGTATCACCTGCAAAATCTTTCACCGCCATTTTGTCAAAACCTATTGGCCATCTAGTAAAACAGCTGCACCCTGTGACAACAATAGAAGTGTATTACATGCCCTCAGAGTTTCAATATGACCGGTGTTTACGTCCTGACAAACTCCCCTTGTTAGTGGAGAACAATTTAAGACATTTAATTACACATTCACAACGTTCCAACATGATTAAAGAAGAATATGGTTATAAAATGCACTAATGCCTGAGAGCTGGTTAAACTGCATTGTATTGCAGTAAATATATCTCGTACAATTACGAAGCTTTTGATATGAAACTAGAGTACTTTGCAGGTTTTTGATCGACAAAAATTACGAGCGACTATCGCTAAAAGTGGTACTTGCCACAAATTTATTAGACACATAGGGCCTACTTAAAATAATTTTCTACAGCTAACTTAAGAAATGTAATAACTAGCTGTCTCTGTATTAATACATAACAAGATATTACACGAAGACATAAATAGACCATGATCAGTCACCACCATCTTTGAGGTCACGTGATATAGCGAGCTCCAAGATGGCAGCTTCTGATAATGGTCTACTTGTGTCCTGTCATGTAAAATGACAATATTTGTAAGTAGTACAGAGATGGGCAATTGTTGCTTTCTGTGATTTAGCTGCAGTTAACTACCTAATTAATTTTATGAGATATATAATGTATTATTACAGTACGGTATAATGAATCTTAACAAGCTATGAGGCCTTGTTCTTTGTTAAACACTTGGGAATGTTGCAGATGTGTTATTAATTGCATGTTGTTAATCCTAATAGTCTTGGTACCACGTGTTTGTGTTGTAAACTGAGGTTATTGAGCTTCCTGTCGGAACAGTCTCCTCCTGTAAGAATGAGAATGTGTAATGGTAGTCAAACTAACAACAACAACTTAGGATTAGATAAAATAATGGTAGAGGTGTAAAGTGTGATTCTATTTTCTNTAAAGTACGGTAAGCATATTTCAATTTTGATATTACCATGCCTGAAATGACAAGACTTGTTATGCTGCTGTGGTTTGCCCTTTTGGGCTTGTCAAAACAATTTCCAACTGGGATTCACCTGCACGACTTTGGACTTTTGATTTCTGACTCATTGTGAAACCAGCATTTCTAAATTTTTAAGCAAACTTTTTTATTTCATTATTAATGTTGATTTAGGTCACAAGTTTTTGACAATATTGTTCTGCAATGACNTATTCATGTTTTGTCAAGATCAGCTAAGACATTTTTTTGTTCACATTTGCTTTTAAACTGTATCTGTGCGTAATGTAAGTAAACTGAGATGTTGTGAGTTATATTGTAAACACAAATTAATTATTTTGTATCTAATATTCACAACCAAAATTTGCTTGAAGATAAAGTAAAATTTTACAGTGTGTATTACTTCAACTAATTAGCAATATAACCAGTTTAATGAATGCAGAAATGGCAGGTTTCAGTTGAAATTTATGAAATTCCACGTGANTGTTTAATGTGATATTTTACTTAGCACAAAAGAGTAGGAGTAATTGAAGATGTATACTATGAAACTGTTATTCATTATTGTACATAGAAATAGTTAAGTGTGTTCAGGAGAGAATGTATTTTAATTGTGGTAGGATGTAACAGAAGTTGGAGTAGGTTTGCTTTGGTGTCCAAATGGTGTCTCACAAGTTTGTTATATGTTCGAAGAGATGATGCTGCCACATCATTACTTTTAAACAGGGGCCTGTACATCTCACCAAAGACCAGTAAACCAGGGATTTGGAACTATTGNTACAGCATGATGACTTAACGTGGCAGTTATAACAGACAGAAGAGATGCATTGCAAGATATTAAGGTAAGTTAACCGTTTGTACAAAATTGTCTTTATTGTTCCTTGTGTAGTTCTAGAATGAAAAAGCGTTAGATTACTTTAATACTGTACTTGTAAGCTATGACTCGTGTGCTTGTCTGTGTAAAGCATATCAGTGCTTGGAACTGCAAAAAGAATGCCCCTCTGTATTCAGGGTCTGCACGTGTCCTGGAAATCCTGGATTATACCGAATTTTTAATGTTAATAGTAGATGACCTGTACTATAATTGTCACTCCCCAATAACATTCTTATTTTTTTTTCAATACACACTATCAGAAAGTCTTTTTGGACCCTGGTCATTTCTCGCCTAAATCCGTCATATGGTTTTGCAGCCAAGACTTGGGCAGTCGTTAAGATAATGGATAACAGATACTTATTTTAGTTAATTATCTAGATAATGATTTTTCTACCTTTTATCAAGATAAAATAACATTTTTTTGTCATCTGTTATCTAGATAATAAGAAATGGGACAGAAACAGGTAATCCGAATTACCAATATTACTATTGGAGAATAGAAAGAAAATGCAGAAAAATAAGTAACTTATATTTTTGCAGAAACATTCCAAGAATTCTAACTTAATGTAGAAAACGAAGGGTTGAAAAGAGGATTTATGGTTGGGTGAATTGCTTTGTATTGTATTCGTTGGGCTGTCCTTTCTCTTGACATTGGGGAATTTAGTAACTGAATTTCATTAGTTGCTCATTCCGTGTTTAATCCCCGAACCTGAAAAATTTAAACGAAGTTTTATNTGGTAACGGATACTACATCAACTAGTGTTACGACAAAGTGTACAAAGTATTCAAAATGTTAAATTTAAAAATAAAACTGCATGGGAAATTTCCGTTCACACATACAGGTGAAAGAGAAAAGTTTTTTTTTATTTCTTTGGGTTTTTGGTCACACGTTTCTGATATGTTACGTATAAAGAAGACTCCATCCATGTTGCAACAACGCTTCAGGACAATAAAAAACGTACAATCAGAGGTTGAGGGTTCGAATCCCGCATGAAGCTATGCATAGACAGTCTTTTTTCCGTTTGAATCTTCTACCTGCTAAAGACCTTGCGTGATTTCCAGACCGTTTATATAGGCAACCGTGCGGACAATAAAAGATCCGACAAGGAAGTACTAGGTAGTATGGCCAGATACAAGCTGACGGAAAGACCACCATGCCACCAAAGCGCAGGGTTGTATAAAAAAAAAAGGTTTCTCAGTTTACAGCCCGTGCAGGAAACCAGACAGTCTATTTGAGCCTTAAGACGTGAATGTTTGTAATGTTATGTATTATTTGTGTGATTGAAAGACAGAAATGAATTTAGTTACAAGAACAAGGCTGAGAATAAGAAATAGTAAAAAAAAAAAGTTTGAAGACTCGTCTCGTAACCAAGTGGTACCGCAGTCAATCCTGACGATAACCTAAAATGTTTTTCGCTTGTGTACAGACTTTTAGGTTCCTTGTGATCACTTCTACGTCCATAACAATGTGACAACAGATATGTGTAACAGAAGTTTGAAAACGTTGCTGTTGTTAAACGATTGTAAACTGAAAAAGGCTCATTTATGGCAGTATAGTACTATTTATTCAGTTGAAATACATAAGTAAAGTATTGCTTTGTGAATTCTATACTACTTCCATTTACATCATACAGATGCGTAGCTTTACACTTGCGTTCAAGGCAAGGGCACACTCGTCAAACGTTAGTCATTGTTGAGCGTCATTACAGCCTAAAATATATAATTCCGTGTTGGCAACAATTATTCGCAAACAAAAGTCAGACTGAATGTGTCCTTCGATAAGCGTGGACCTCCGTGTCTAATATTTCCTCATCAAAACACCAGAGGACTTCCTGGACTGTATTGGAAACACCAGTTTGGCAATAACTTAATTTTAGTATTTTCTGATGCATACATGTAATGTATAGTCTTGAGATACTTATACATTTCAATTAACTAATATGTACTTACAGGGTCATCGAAAAATAATGCCTAGATTTTAAATAACTGTCATAAAAAAACTATGAAAGGTAATTTATTACTTTTAGTCTTAAAATGTGCGGGAAAAAATACCTTAGTATGTTTCAATGTGAGCACCGTTCGTTGCTCTACAGACGTCTAATCTGTAATCAACTTCCTGCCACGTGCGTTGAATCATATCTGGCGTAACAGTTGAAATGGCGGCAGAGATTCGCTCCCGAAGATGGTCCAAATCCCGAATCTTTTCTGCGTACACAATGTTTTTTATCTACCCCCAGAAAAAGAAATCCAAGGGGGTAAGGTCAGGACTTCGNCTCTACCAATCTAACCGTTTGAAAACCGTGCGTTGAGTGCATCGCGTACATCGNGATGGTAGTGAGGTGGAGCCCCATCTTGCATAAAAATGATTCGCTGCCCGGTCTGTTGTTCGATATAGTCTAATTGGGGGAACACAAACAGTTCAAGCATGTCCAAATAAACAAGGCCTGTAATGGTTTTTTCTACGAAAAAGAAAGGTCCAATAACTTTGTTATGAAATAACCCGCACCACACATTGAGTTTGGGAGAATCACGAACATACTCATGGATTTCGTTTGGTNNTTCCGATCCCCATACACGGCAATTGTAACGATTTACACATCCATTTATATGAAACGTAGCTTCATCACTAAATAGCACTCTNTGCAGAAAATTTGGATTGTCATCAATTTCGTTTAACATAAAACTAGCAAATTCAGTACGCTTAGGGCGGTCAGTAGGTTTTATTTGCTGTCTTATCTGAATTTTATACGCATGGAGTCTTAACCGTTTGTGCAGTACATTTTGAATGGTTGTTTTTGGAATGTTTAACTCGAGACTTCGTCTAGCAATGGATTTTTTTGGGGCTCCTAACACACGATTGACGGATACGTTCAACATTCTCTTCTGATGAGTTTGGCCGGCCTGGCCTAGATTTTTTCTCCACGGACCCTGTTTCCCTAAACTGGTTAAACCATCGAGTGATAGATAGCTTTGTTATCAGGAGCAGTTTGACCTGGACAAGTTCTGCGAAACAGCCGCTGTACACTGACTATTGACTTTGATTCCACGTACCAAATCACGCACTGTGCATTTTGTTGCACGGTCAACGTCGTACTGAGCAGCGGCAGACGTTGGCGCGTCGGCTGACCTTGACGACTGCGCAACTATTCTGCGCATACGCTCGTAACAAAGACACCCAGACGCATTCAGGTGAACTTAAAACAAAACTTGCGTTCTCCAGTTATCGTTTAGTGAAATAATTATTCATTTAACGTAAACGGTTTCGGTGTTATTATTTTTTAAAATCAAGGCATTATTTTTCGACGACGCTGTATTTAACGGAACTCAAGATTAGTTTAGGGTAAATGCTTGTATTTACAGTTAAGGGCATAACTAACGCCATGTTTATTTTGTTGGGTGTTATGACTTTCAAGTGTATAGCGGGCACCTTTGAAGGAGTCGTAGCGATGAAACGGAACACTGATGATGCCTTCAGAAAAGACAGTTGGTCACGACATAACAGTCCAAAAATTAATACGCGGTTTGTTGACTCTGGCCGGGAAAGCTTGTGCGTAGTAGGTGGTGATGCTAGTATCAAGATACTCTCAGGATGGCTTAGTGATAATAGTGCTCGCCACCTAATCAGAAGGCCTTGGGTTCAAACCATAGGCCTGAGTATATATGGTCATCCTACAAGTTTGTCTGTGTAACACACTTAAGATATGATCGTAGAGTTTTCTGGGAGGAACCTTGAAAGCGGGGTCCTTTTGATAAATATTAGTTGTAAATGAACCTACAACCCGCTACGAGTCGATTGAGCAGTAGCAAAATTCAGTCGTCCTGAGATTTCAGAAATGCGAGATCACAAATCCAAGTAATCAATAGTATCTAGACGTTAAACTAGTGTGACCATCAGGAAAGCCTTGATGCAACCCAATAAAAAAAATGGGAAAAAAAGAAAAGGTTGAATGTGTGATGTTTAATATGGAACTGAAAATAAATTAAACATAAAGTACAGGAAACGGTGGGGTATTTTTTTGTTTTTGTAAAGACGTGTGTTGAACTCATAGGGCGTCTAGTAGACCTGTCCTAATAATACTCGTAGAATTGTCTCCCTTGAATGCAACCTTCAAGTTCAAGTTAAACACCTGCAAAAATGCCCTGTTTGCATCTGCAGCCTTGGAATTGTTGTTTATGCTAAATGTTTATACCATAATAATAAGCATTTTTTGACCCCCTGTCTCCTACAGCTGTCTGGCCGGTGGGAAATGCCAATAATTTTCAAGGGTCGCTTGACGTTTTTTAAAGTTAAGTCCTATTCGGTTTTATAATACTATTAAAATTAATATACTTTAGAATTATCTGTTATCTAGGTAATTTGAATTGGACAGATATAAATATGTTATCTGCAGCCTTCTTTAAAAAAATGATCCGTTATCTAGATAATTAAATCTTGATTATCTGTAATCTAAGTAATTTTCTAATANTCTATGCCCATCTCTGCATGCAGTTTTAGGTAGGCTGTTTATTTTATACTGCAAGAGCATTATCCTCCTATTTTAGTCCTCAAGACCAGCGATCCATAGAATTTATTCATATTCGAGTCAGTATGGGCTGGAACATTGGTTCCAAGGCCTTTAAGGGGCAAGAATTTTCAGAAACCTTGAACGTCTGACATTTCGGTCTTCAGCGTTCCTTGACAGCAATATCTGCTATAAAAATCGCAGATATTGGCTTTGTTGGAATAAAAACAAGTGCAGGGCATATTCAGTAGTACAGAAGCTGTTTGCAAGATTAATGTAGATATCAAATGATAGTTGCTAAGGGCAACTCGTGTATGACAAGGGGATACATTAGCTGATGTCCCGATGTGATAAGTACCTCAGTTCTGAGGATGACTGTGTAGAAAAATAAACTAATTTAATAGTGAAGTTTTGACTGTAATACAATATTTTCTGAGTTATTACTTTTTTTATTGGTCCACTGTCTCGTACTTTCCAAGTGACCCTTGTACTTGAGATATAAAAGTGTAGGTATGTATTTTTTATAACACTATCACATACTAACAGCAATTTTGTTTTTGTTTTTTGTAGAGCTGTCTGAAGTCCNTACTGAACAGAATGATGAAACGTAACAAATGAAACGATTCTTACAGTGAATGACATTATTCAACCAGGATGGGAATGGATTACAGTCTACTCCAAAAGTCAAACTTATGTATCCCGGCATATGCAAGGAAATTGTAGACNGCTTAATTGGTTATTTTGTTAGAAAATTAGCAGAAAGTGTTACTTAATGTAGTAACATTATTATTAAGTTTATAGTCTGCAAAAAATAACAAGTTTTTACTTTACTCTTAGGACCTTGTATGGTCTTGCAATATTTTGATAGTCAAACGGGTAATAGAATTTGTTAATGTCTGAATCAAAGAGGAAGCTCCACAAACAGTGAACACTTTAAGAATTCCCTGGCATGGTGTCTAACCAAAAACATATTGCTGGAGGAAGTTGCCTTCCTGTTCAGCTAAAGAAATATTACAAGACCATACAATTGCGTGACAGTANGGTAAGGACTTGGTACTTTTCTGCTTTATGTCGAAACCTAAAGTTTCAACACATTTTTGTAAAATCAACCATTTTTTGTGCTATTGTGTTCCTCATGTTCAGTTAGGGCCAGTCTCCAACGAGATTTAAGACATGTAGTAAGGTACGAATAGTAGCGTAAGAACGCCTTTATGGTCCACAATGAGATTTAAGTAGTAAGACGTCTGATAAAACGGAGATGATCATCTCCTATCTCTTAAGAGTAAATCGTGCCCAATTATGTTCGAACAAAAGAACAACGTAGTGTGCAACTATAGTAGAGGAAATGGAAAATAGAAGAAAAACATCCACTCCGTTCTCATTCGACGAAGCTTAAAATCTTACTACAGCATTGTGGATTACTAGTTTTGGGGAAGATGCAAGTCTGTGAGGTTAGAGGACTAGTCTCCTACACCTAAATCTCGTTGTACACTGGCCCTTATAGATTCAGATTGTATTTTATATTTTGAATAAGAAATGCAAACTTTATGCTGTAAATTAATTAGATGTGATCTGTGTTCACATCTTTTCATGAAGAATTATTGTAACCTCTTATTGAAAATCAACATTGTATTTTAAAAGGTTATCTTCTACACAAGTAAGAATAAAGTGTCGACTTTTGTAATCGACAGAAGTGTATCTGTAAATGTATGCATTCCATTCTGTAGCTAAATCGTTTGTGCTTCTGTGACCAGTGTATATGCAAATAATGTGAACAATGTAAGTTGGAAGGTAACTAGTGAATATGAGAAAAATTATGTACTGACTACTGACTGATATATTTTGTAAACATCATACTAATGGAAATATTTACTGATTGTAAAATTGAGTTATTGTTGTGAAATTGTAATTACATTCAGATATGAAGCGAAAAAGTGGATTTTTTTTCATTAATAATATTTTACAGTACCAGCATCGATTCTGTCGTATCCAAACGAAGCGTGGCGCGAAATTTCGTTTCGCTTAAAACGCAAATT
>KZ893578.1:1634-12833 GCA_003456935.1 Machilis hrabei | reverse complement strand
ATATGGAAGTACAATTCTAATCCAGCTAGATATTCTGAGGAAGAATATTTACGATTAATGCGTAATACCCTGATAACGATGTGTGTAAGAACAGAGCAGAATCAGAGTACGTAAGGAAATGCACGTCTGAAGANAATTGCGCCACAACTACAGAAATCTTGCAAGTAGTATGTTTGTACAGTGAACTGTAATAAATAAGGAAACTNTGAAGTTAGATTTAGCAATTTATTTCCACTGATTTNTACATGATGTTCTGTCTCTAACTACTCTCCTTTTCTTTTTCTCCCCATGAACAGGAAACAGCCCCAAACCACCTTTCTCTCCCTCCAAATATACCTAGAATTCACACTCTCCCTGGTCGTGTCATCCTTGTGCAGTGGTGTGGTAGAGTAATGGGTGGATTGCACATCAAAACTCGAACATTCCACCCACCTTGAAACATTAGTTTCNACACATTCACTCACACTTGGTTTAACACCTACGTTCACACACACGTTCACTCACACTTGATCGCCTTTAGGTTTGTCATCGACCACATCAATCGGTAGGCAACACAGTTTTGTGACGCGACGTTTGGTTTCTCCATCGGTTTTCTTGACTGTCACGACACGAAGACACTGATNACTACCCGGATGTAACTTGAGGACTCGCCCAAGCCGCGATTTCATTGGCGGCATGCGCTCGTCCATNAGTGGTACTGAGTCACCCACCTGCAGATTAGTATGTTCTGTCCACCATTTGGGACGTGGTTGTAGCCTTGCCAGGTATTCCGAAGTCCAACTTTGCCAGAAATGCTGGAATAGTTGTTGAGTCAGCTGCCAGCAAGACAATCAATTCATCCTCAATGCGGTGTAATCTGACCCCAGAATTGCAGTAAAAGCTTCTCCTATTAAGATATGGCCCGTCGTCAGAGCTTGTAGATCGTTCGGATCAATCGATAGTGTAACGATCAGATGTTCACGAAACCGANAAAACGCTGATTAACAGCATAGTATGATAGTGGAAGGATAAATGGCCATTATGTATTGTTAGCATAAGATATNTGTATNATTGTTATTAGAATGTGAGGTGTACATTACGCAAAGACTAATGTACAAGAACCGCGGAAGTGAAAAACAGAGTGCCAGGGTGAGGGATTTAAAGGTTGCAGTGGGCGAAGACGGAATTACCAGCTNATAGAGGACGTATCGACAGGACTTGTTGAGTCGAACTTCGTGTTTACAGATTAGTACGAACACGCGCAAAGCGAGAGAGACGGCGTGCATGGCGGAAGAATGTCTACGAACCTAAAAGTGCGTCAAATAAATCGTCTGTCGATTGTTTGTTGAAAACGAATGAATAATACATTTAAAAGCGTGGGAAACAGGTATACCGTATACTATGAATCTAAATAGAGTAGGAAGAAGACAGAAGAATCGATAGGTGTCTTATGTCTTTAAACTGTTATTAATTCGCCGAGAGCCAATTTTGAGCTACGCTAGAAGCCATAACGAGGCCTATTTAAAAAATTGCAATATTCTAAGGGGAACGGCAAGTACAGAGAAAAGCGTTTATCTGAACAATTGTATTTAATACATGTTAAAGAGATTAATTAACGAGTGGATATCGAAATTAGACTTTACACCACCGGAATAAAGCGAATACAACGAAGTCCACTTAGGCCTAATTTGTATCTGCACTACAAGCTGGAAACGGGGAATAGAACCCGGTTACAACAGCGAAAGATAATAAAGACTTGATAGGACAGCCTATTAGAGGCAGAAAAGTGAACATTTCTATGTTGAATTGTCTACAGGGGGTGACTTTATGAAGGGCTTCACCCTTAGACCGGTCGATCTTATGTATTTATGATTTTAATCTTGTTTGAAGAGAGCTCAATTTTGGGTAGACTAGAATTTAGTATAAGATTGTGTTGTATGTTTTGTTAGTATTATTAAACCTCGTGCAGTGAAATACTAAGCCAAAAATCATTGTTAAGGGGATATTAAGGCCTAGGTTAATTATGAATCGTTTAGATGCGGCAACGTTCACCACATGAGACTGGCCAATATAATTAAGCAAGCGCGTACGATATACAAGATGCGTAGCTAATTGCAGCCAAAGCAAAGCTTCGTTACGGCCGGATGGGCCCAAATGATGTACAAACGAACTCACAACGAAGGTTAGATCGATGTAACTGAACTTATATGATCCTAATAAGCCTTCAGCATAGGGAAGGTCGCATTTTGGAGTTCCCATTGATAATAAATGTAACTTAGCACTGCAAAGATCGTGGTTACGGGTTTCATTTCAATCTCTAAACGTAGTCTATGTGTGTAGCCACTGAGGTTGGCGTAACTACGCTCTCCAGTGTTGTTCAATGTGTGTTTGTAATACTTATAAGACATATTCAAGGTACTCACGTGATTCTATCTTTAAACACGACTGAGTTCACGGGATTAGAACCCAACAATATAACCATTACGTGCTTGATTATTATACTACAAGAGAGGTAGAAGAGCTAGCTTTCTCCAGCGGGGAAACTAAAGTTCTGTGAGTAAAAACAGAGTCGGGCCAGCTTATAACATCTGGAGCTGACCTAGGTGGGAAGTAAAGCCCATAGAACTCAGGTGGTCTATCTCCCACGGCTCTAGGTGATGATTGAAATTACTAAAGAACCAAATTAGTTGTTACACATGCTTTGTGCCGCAATGTTGGGCCAAATTTTAGAAGCACCGTGAGGGATACTATNTTCTGCTTGACAACCGAAAGTTGGGGGCCAAATAGGTAGACGTAGGGCCACATACATCGAACACAGGGAGATGAATGAGTTAAATATGGACCAGGAAGAGTCCAGGCGCCCAAAGATAGCAATGGGGGTCACAACAAGTGACGGTGAGATAGATAGAAGGCCAGCGGATTCAAGCCTCGTGGAGAAAGTTATCAAAATATGCGAAAATTAACTGCGCAAATCACGCAAGTGAACAGTAGGGTCATACAAATGCATGACAAGTTCACGAATGAGTTGGCGNCAATAAGGCCCAAATACAATCAAAAAAATCGGGAAATGGTTTCAGGGAGGCCGCCAGGGCGGGGCCGCTATCCCGGAACAACACATATTAAGCACAATTACAACGTCTATGGAAAAGGGGGGGAGACAGACCACCGTTACCATACNGTAAATGGAAGGTGGGAGATCAAGAATTGATTGTGTTAGTTGACACTGGTGNGAACGCCAATTTTATTAGATCCAAAAGTGTGCCAGAGGGACTGAANCGAATCCCAACGACGGCCAGGATGGAATTGGTAAAAAGGGGANATTTATGTAGTAACTTGCGTAGATGTAGCCCTTGACATCGATAATAATCATAGTGTCNCTATCCGAGCCTAAGAGGTGGATACCGAACTTGGATTCAATATTATTCTGGGGTGGGAGAGTCTTGAGAGCCTCCAGGTGGTGGTAGACGCACATAAGGCTACTGTAAAGGCAAGGACGCCGACAGTGGAGGAAGTACTCCTTAACAGTATACNCTTAACAGGGGTAGATAAGGCCCAAAAAGGGGAAGCCGGAAATTTGAACAGAATACGTTTAAAACAGGCGAACGCGGTCAGCGCACGTGACGCACGCAACGCAAATAACGTCAGTGACGTTAAGAGCACCGGGGAGATAGTAAAATTAGACGCGAGTGAAGATAAGCACGAAGGAAGTGCACAGGATAGTAACGAGGGGGATGCACTAATTGTAAAGCACCCACAGTCTAACAAAAGATTAGACAGACTTTCTAAACTAGAAAGTAAATATGAAGGACCATATCAAGTGGTGAAACAAAGAAAATTGTGGTATACTTTAAGAGGTACGGATGGTATAATACCAAGAAATGTTCACATAGAACAATTAAAAGCGTATATCCAACAGACAGAGTGGGGTGAAGGTGTGGAACACGAGTTAGTGAAAGAGGAGAGAGAGATGGATAGGGAGGAACGACAACCACAGCAAAACACACCAGACAAAACAAAATTATCGGTTAGAAAGCTTTATAGTAAGCAACCAAACGTAACCACGAAACCAGGCAGACAAGTACACTGGTGTAAACGTAAACACTAAAATAAAAAGAAAACAAAGGGGCCAAAGCAATGTACATAATTATGAATGAATAATCCAGAATAATCAGGTGTTGTAATTAGGGTTCTGGAATGCCAAGTGTACTGTGTATTAAGATAAGTATGTTGATGTTAGAATTAATAGTGAGCATGAATGAATTGTAGTGTGATTAGATGCTAACAGAACGGGGGGTTCGTACATACCAATCATTCGTAAAGGTTAGGGAGATACCACAAACACCTAAGGGCGTATGTGCAATCTCCGGGGCAACTTACGTAATGATCAGATGTGCACGAAACCGAAAAAACGCTGATTAACGGCATAGTATGATAGTGGAAGGATAAATGGCCATTATGTATTGTTAGCATAAGATATTTGTATTATTGTTATTAGAATGTAAGGTGTACATACCCCAAAGACTAATGTACAAGAACCGCAGAAGTGAAAAACAAACAGAGTGATGGCGTGAGGGATTTAAAGGTCGCAGTGCGCGAAGATAGAATTGCCAACTGTTAGAGGGCGTATCGATAAGACTTGTTAAGTCAAACTACGAGTCAACAGATTAGTACGAACACGCGCCAGGCGAGAGAGACGGCGTGCAGGGTGGAAGAATGTATACAAACCTAAATGTACGTCAAATAAATCGTCTGTTGAACGTTTGTTGAAAACGAATGAATAACTCACTTAAAAGCGTGGGGAAAGAAGTAAACTATGAACCGTAATAGAGTAGGAAGAAGGCAGTAGAATTGGTAAGTGTGTTATGACCATAAAATGTTTATAATTCTCCGAGAGCCAATTTTGAGCTACGCTAGAAGCCATAACAAGACCTCTTTAAACAATTGCAATATTCCAAGGGGAACCGCAAGTACAGAGTAAAGCGTTTATCTGAACAGTCGCATTTCATACATGTTAAAAAGAGTAATTAACGAATGGATATCGAAATTAGACTTTTCTCCACCGAAATAAAGCGAATACAACGAAGTCCATTTAGGACTAATTTGTATCTGCACTACAAGTTGGAAACGGGGAATAGAACCCGGTAACAACAGCGAAAGATAATAAAAACTTGATAGGACAGCCTATTAGAGGCAGAAAAGTGAACATTTCTATGTTGAATTGTCTACAGGGGGGAACTTTCGAAGGGCTTCACCCTTAAACTGGTCGATCTTATGTATTTATGATTTTAAACTTATTTGAAGAGAGCTCGATTTTGTGTACACTAGAATTATGTATAAGATTGTGTTGTATGTTTTGTTAGTATTATTAAACCTCATGCGGTGAAATACTAAGCCAGAAATCATTGTTAAGGGGATATTAAGGCCTAGGCTAATTACGAATGGTTAAGATGTGGCAACGTTCACCACACGAGACTGGCCAGTATACTTAAGCTAGCGCGTAAGATATGCAAGAAGCTTAGCTAATTGTAGCCAAAGCAAAGCGTCGTTACAGCCGGATGGGCCCAAATGATGTACAAACAAACTCAGAACGAATGTTAGATCGATGTCACTAAACTTATATGATTCTGATAAGCCTTCAGCATAGGGAAGGTCGCATTTTGGAGTTCCCATTGATAATAAATGTAACTTAGCACTGCAAAGATCGTGGTTACGGGTTTCATTTCAATCTCGAAACGTAGTCTATGTGTGTAGCCACTGAGGTTGGCGTAACTACGCTCTCCGATGTTGTTCAATGTGTGTTGGTTATAATTATAAGACATAGTCAAGGTACTTACGTGATTCTATTCTTAAACACGACTGAGTTCACGGGATTAGAACCCAACAATATAACCATTACGTGCTTGATTATTATACTACAAGAGAGGAAGAAGAGCTAGCTTTCTCCAGCGGGGAAACTAAAGTTCTGTGAGTAACAACAGAGTCGGGGCCAGATTATAACATCTGGAGCTGACCTAGGTGGGAAGTTAAGTCCATAGATCTCAAGTGGGCTATCTCACACGGCTCTAGGTGATGATTGTAATTACTGAAGAACCAAATTAGTTGTTACAATAGTGAAGTTAGTGGTCTAGAGTTTAAGCATGCTTCTATTTGTGTGAGAAGCGTGCTCATCTCTTCGTAATTGAGCCGGGCGTTGCCCATAATGCGCCGTAGGTGGTATATCACGGACTTGACACCTGCTTCCCATAGACCAACGAAGTGAGGTGCTGCAGGAGGGTTAAAATGCAAAGTAATCCCTTCTCTGGTTAGGTAACGCGAAACAAAGTTGTTGAGTCTCTTGGAGGTGTTAATTTGAAGAAATCCCTATACAGATTATTGGATCCCACAAAGTTGATAGCGCAGTCGCTGTAGAGGTCACTGCATCTTTCTCGTCTTGACACTAACCGCTTAAGAGCTGCTATAAACGCTTCGGTGGAGAGTTTACTGACGAATTCCAGGTAGATGGATCAGGTTGTGAAACAAATGAAAAAGCTAAGTACGCCTTGAACGTCAAGTTAGCTTTTCCCTTTAATGTGCATAGAGTGTATGGTCTTGCGTAATCTACGCTGCGTTCGTGTAATGGACGTACTGGATTTACGCGTGCGGGAGGTTATTTGCCCATCATTTGACGAGTAATTTCTGCTTGCAACGTGTACATATGACACATCGTCTAATGACTTGCCGAATGATGTCACGTCTTCCCAGGATACAAAATTGCCTCTGTAGTGCAGCCAGAAGCATCTGTGGTCCAGCGTGCAATTGCTATATATGGTTGTGAGAAACAATCAGCTCGGTGAGCTTATGTTTTCGTGGCAGAAGAATGGGGTATTTCTGATCCACTGATATTGCGGCGTTTGTCAGCCGACCGCCCAACCTGATGATTCCCTTCCCATTAAGGAACGGATTGAGGCACAGCAGCCGACTTCCTGGTGAAATGGGTATCCCTTTGGAAATGCATTGTAACTCTTCATGGAACTCCTCTGCCTGAGCACAGCGAATCCAGTGATCAAGCACTGCTTTTAATTCTTGCCACGTCAAAGGTAGTGACCGTGTATTGTAGATGAAATGGAGGCAGTAGACCGTCACTCGTTGGATCTTGAGGAAGGACGAATATTAGGAGAGAATGGTCGTGTCGGTCCTGACGTGGGCTGTACTCACATCCTTACGTTCTTCCCTTGCTGCCTCTCGTTCATCTTCACATACACCTGGCAATGACGGTCCACCGGGGCAGTCTAACATACGTTGGTCCATGCCACCACAGAGGGTGCTGACAGAGATCGTGTGCCGGTATGCCCCGTGAAGCACAATCTGCTGGATTCTCACTACAGGAGACGTGATGCCAGCCGTCTGAGGGCAGCAACTCTTGGATTTTGGTGACCTGGTTGGCAACAAAGGTTTTCACCGACTGGGAAGGGACGATAACCAACACAGCACTACCGTCGAATCAGACCACCCATATACTCCGTTCAGTTGAACGTTTAGTGACCTGCTCAAGTCGAGGGATAGTTAATTGTTTGATTGGAGCAACCTTCCTTTTGCCAGCCATTAAATGCTCACTGACTTGTGAATGAGTGTCTAATGTTTTAAGGTACACTACTGCAGCGTACGCCCTTTCCGATGCATCAAAGAACCCGTGAAGTTCATACCGTCTTACCGTTGTTGTGGTAACGCAACGATTGATTTTGATACATTCGAGATATTTGAGGTCGTTGCTGTAGACTGACCATTGGCTTTTAATTTCGTCAGGAAGCTGATCGTCCCAAGCGAGATTCAACCGCCATAATTCTTGTAGCAATATCTTTGCTGTTTTATTGTTGGAGACAGCCATCCTAAGGGTTCGTAGATTTTAGCCACTTCCGATAACATCTGCCTCTTTGTAACTGCTTGGGACTCAAGGTTCCTTTAAACCTTGAAAGAGAAGTGATCATTTGATGGATGCCACTGAATACCAAGAATCCTTAACGAATCGTCTGATTTGATTCGAAGCGAAGAGCTTGTCTCTCTTAATTCCGGTGGGAGAGACTCAAGTAGCACAGGATCATTTGAGGACCACTTCCTCAATTCGAAACCTCCACGTTTAAGAATGTTCATCAATTTAAATTGTAGAGCTAGAGCCTTCTCTTGAGTTTGAGCTCCTGATATAAGATCTTCTACGTAAAAATTGCGAAGCATTACTGGAGCCGAGATAGGAAATGCCTGCCCTTCATCATATGCGAATTGTTGCAGACATTTTAATATTAAGTACGGAGCAGACGCCGTACCATAGGTTACAGTTAACAATCTGAAGTCTTGTATACATTCATCAGGACATGGTCTCGAGACTACTCTCTGCAGATCACAATGTGGATGGTCGACGTGCACCATGCTGTACATTTTGGCTATATCTGCACTCAATGCAATTTTGTGAGTTCTTAACTTTAACAATAATGTTACGATATCGTCTTGAAGAGTTGGTCCCACCATTAATTTGTCATTCAGTGACACTCCTGACGAAGTCTTCACCGATGCGTCAAACATAACACGAAGTTTCGTTGTGGAACTGGATTATTTCATCACTGCATGGTGGGTCAGATAGCACACCTTGACTGATGGAGCTGTGGCCTCAGTTGAGCTGATGACCTAAGTCGATGTATTCTTGCATGAAATCTCGATAATATTTCAACATGGTTGGCTGAGATGATAATCAACATTCCACCTGTTCGAATCTTTTTATGGCAATGTTTCTGGATGTTCCCATCGATGGCGAACGATCCCGAAACGGTAACTTCACTACATATTTAGCATTATTGATACGCGTATAAGTTGTTCTGAAAAGGTAATCACATGCCCTTAGATCAGGAGTGAAGATCCTTGGTTTGTCTAACAATGAATTTACAATTTCCCTCTTGTTTTGATAACGCTTGGTCAATGTGTCCTAAGCGTTATTATAGTTTCCGTCTGTCACTTGAATTGATTGTAAGAGCAGTGCTGCCTCACCCTTCACTGGCGCCTTCAAGTTTTGCAGTTTTTGCGCACCTGATAACGATTGATTGTTATGTACGGCAGATATAACCATATCGTGAAAGGACAGCCATTCATGGTAACTTCCTGCATATGTTGGGAGTTCTAGTTTTGGAAGCCTGATCCCTGCAGAAGGCCTACATGTTACATCAGGGATTGAGTTATTACCATCTGGCCGGCTACCAATTTCCACTAATCCCTTGTGCAGCGCGCGGATTTTCAGCTCCATACTACCGAACACGGCCTCTTGATCACTATATTCTTCATCATTACAAAGAACACATATTTCCTCTAGTAACTTATCAGCTTCCTGCGTCAGTTGTTATAAGTGTTGCAATAAAAAACTAACATCAACTTCGGACAATGGGTCAACAAGATGACTATCTACTGCTGTCTGTACCCTGGTGATCTTACCTCTGAGCGTTCGCCTTCGGCTGAGGAGGGCTTCCATTCTCTCCACACTGTTATAAGCGGTAGATTTCCGATACACCAATCACCAAAGCTACAAATCACAGTCACGACTATTGTTCACGATTACACAAATCACTGAGAAATCACGAGACACTCTGAATTCTGCATGAGTTACGCCTCTGCATAATCACAGTCACGAGTATTGTTCACGCTCACACAAGTCACTGTGGAAATCACGAGAACACTCTAAATTCTGAATGAACTACGCCTCTGCTTAATGACAGTCATGAATATTGTTCACGCTACACAAGTCACTGTAAAAAAACACGAGAAACCTCTGAATTCTGCATGAGTTACGCCTCTGCGTAATCACAATCACGAATATTGTTCAAGCTTACACAAGTAACTAATAGAAATCACGAGAACACTCTAAATTCTGCATGAGTTACGGCTCTGCGTAATCACAGTCATTAATATTGTTCACGCTTACACAAGTCACTGTTAGAAATCACGAGAACACTCTGAATTCTGCACGAGTTACACCTTTGCATAATCACAGATACAAATATTGTTCACGCTTACACAAACCACAGAGAAATCACGTAAACACTTTGAATTCTGCATGAGTTACGGCTCTGCGTAACACAGTCACGATATTGTTCACGCTTACACAAGTCAATGTTAGAAATAACGAGTAAACTCTGAATTCTGCATGAGTTACGCCTCTGCGTAATCACAGTCACGAATATTGTTCACGCTTACACAAGTCCGTAAGAAAATACACGTCCGAAGACGTCTGCGCCAAAACTACAGACATTTTGCAAGTAGTATAAATATGAATGAAAAATAAAGTCTCTGAGGTCCATATAGCTACAGACGGAGTATCCGTCGCTTCTACTGATAAAAAAATGCTTGCATAACCGGGCGCAAATGAGTTTTGATTGCAGTAGTGGCTGTACACCATGTAACAGTAGAAGGGAAAATGGCTAAGTCGGCAAGTTATCAATCTGACAGCCAGTAACATTGAAGTATACAGGATTAGATTAAGATACAGATCGTAGATGGTGTACGATCCCACGTTTACTCTCTTTTAGCTGAATATCTCAGACCATTTGTCACAACTCTATACCGGAAGAGTTTATTCCTGGGAAAAATTCCATTTGAATGGTGAACTGCGAACGTTGTTCCGATTCACAAGGGAGGAGATAAATAGGATCCTACGAATTACAGACCTGTTTCTCTCACAGAATTTTTCTGTAAGCTGCTAGAGCATATTAGCAGTAATATAATGAAACATTTAGACGCTCAGGAATTACTATTCAGGGAACAACATGGATTCCGTAAGGGTATATCTTGTAAAACTCAGTTACTTTTACTCGTGGAAGAACTATCAAAAATTGTAGACAGCAGTAATCAAGTAGATGTTGTATTCTTGGATTTCAGTTAAGCATTTGACACTATGCCTCACTTACGGCTGTTACACAAGCTAGAGGCTTATAAAATAGATCGTTTAATTCTCAACTGGTTAAGGTCCTTCCTTTCTAATCGATCTGAACGAGTAATAATTGATGGAGTCAAATCTAACTCAGTCCAGGTCACGTCAGGAATCCCACAAGTAGTGTATTCGGTCCATTGATGTTTTTACTTTACATGAACGATCTACCTGCGAACATCCTCTCCTTCATTCGATTATTTCCAGACGATATCGACATATATAGGGACATAAATAGTTTAGAAGATGGTGAGGAATTACAAGAATCTCTAAACTCTGTT
>KZ893483.1:4009-14143 GCA_003456935.1 Machilis hrabei | reverse complement strand
AGGGGGTGGATTCCCCCTAATACTTTTAGAACCCCTTATGTGATTCGAATGATTCGAACAAAAGTGACACCCCGTATCCAAATACATCGAATGACACCGAAACCAAGTTTCTAGGAAGCACAGAACAACATGCCCCGTCATTGGTATAAAAGGGGTGTTTTTTCCCTAATAAATTAGGAACCCCTTATGTGATTGGATTGATTTTAACAAAGTGACACCCCGCATCCAAATACATCGAACGATACCAAAACTAATTTTCTACGACGCATGCAACGCCTTGACCCCTCAATTGTATAAAGGGGATGATTTCCCCAATAAGTTTATCAGCCCTTTAATGATTCGAATTATTTTAACAAAAGTGACACCCCCGCATCCAAATATATCGAATGACACCAAATCCAAATTTTTACGACGCATGCAATTTCCTGACCCCTCAATTGTATAACGGGGGTGGTTTTCCTCCAATAAATTCATCAGCCCTTAAGTGATTCGAATGATTTTAACAAAAGTAACACCCCCGCATCTAAATACATCGAATTAACACCAAAACCAAGTTTCTGTGACACATATAATGCCATGGCTATTCAATAGTATAAAGGGGGTTGTTTACCCCAATAAATTGAGTACCCCTAATATGATTGGTATGATTTTAAAAAGTGACATCCCCATATACAAATACATCGAATGATACCAAAACCAAGTTTCTACGACGCATAGAACACCCTGGCTCCTTAATAGTAGAAAGGGGGTAGTTTTCCCCCAATAAATTAAAAACCCTTAAGGGATTGCAATGACTTTAACAAAAGTGACACCCCGCATCTAAATACATCGAATGACACCAAAACTAATTTTCTACGACGCAGAACGCCCTGCCTCTCAATACTATAAAGGGGTGGTTTGACTGGTTTCCCCCAATAAGTCGCCATTTTCTGCTAGTAACGTAGCATTGTATGTGCCATTCAAGCACTCCAAATTTGGTTACGTTATATCAAGCCATTCAGAATTTAATAGGGGGAGCTGGACTTTTGAGCCGCTCTCTATAAACCTCGCCATAGCTATCCAAATAGTTAAATATTTTTTTTTCTGTTAGGAAGTTACTGCAGCGATTTTCTAATTTCAACTCCAGCCTAGCACTGGTTTGCCTGTGATTGGTTATCGTGAATTCTGGCTTCACAGCAGGGTGATCACTAACAAATAGTCACTGAACAAGTTACATTTCAAATGTATTTCTGTACTGGCAATATACAGATATATGTTGATATTTTCAATGAGTACTAAAGGCNAGTAAGGTGTAAACCAATACTCATAAAATGCAGTTAACAAAATCTAACAATAATAAAGCATTACATTTTACTAGCAATTCACAGTCAAGATGTTAGCACCAGTTTTTTTTAAATACTGTATATATTAAGGGTCTGTCACTTAACTTTGTAAACAAGAACTCGGTCAGTCTGTCAAAGATATTAAACATTTTTATATGGAAATGAAGAATGACTAACAAAATGAACGTGAAGGTACTCTTTGGTCTTCAAATCTTCCAAGTCTGCAGATTTAACTCATTAAGTAGTTACAGAAGAGTAATTCTCATCATAATTTGCAACAGAATAAAACTACAAAGACTTTACTGGTGTAAGACAGATGCATGCGTGTCTATTTTGTATTCAAATATATTACTTCGGTGAAAACCTTTGTTCAGAGTAATTTTATAGTTGGATAAAGCCTTTACCGTACACAGTATTTAAAAAAAATTGTGTACCGTAAAGTGGGGCTATTTTGCACCTACACGGGATACTTTGCACCACTCGCTAAATTACATTAAATTACTTCTATCATTAAAAATATGATCTAGTTCCTAGTTTACACGATAGAAGTAATTTGGCAAGTTGTGCAATTATCCCCTGTATGTGCAAAGTAACCCCACTTTACGGCATAGCTAATGTGATATTGATTGTATTTTGTAGCTGTATTTTGTGAGTATTGTTAACATAATACTCAGTTTTATGGCTGTGTTTTAGGGGTATCATTTGTATATTAATCAGCTTTAGACGTCGTTGAAAATATAATTTCATATTTGTGTGTTGCCTACAAAGAGATACAGCTCAAATTTAACTTGTTCACGTTCGCCAATCACAGGCAAGTTAGTGCTAGGCTGGGGTTGAAATCGGAAATTGGCTTCCGGCAGCCATGCCAGAAACTGAAACTAAAGGACAGAAGCAATGGAGAAGGCGCGGATTGACGGGGTTTACAATAGGAAACTTAATGCCCCCCAAACCTTTGGATGTATACATAATTTGGAGTGAAAGCTGTAGTTGATTAGAAAATACTGAAAAGAAATAGAGATCTTACAAAGTTGTTAAGAAGCTAAAGACTACATATTTATATCTGTGCCTGTAAATGACTATAGTGAAGTATAGGGTTGTTCTAGTAAGTACACAATTAAACGATATTATATTCTCGCCCTCCAAAACAACTCTGTGGATCCGCCACTGCAAATGGGGCTTATCATACCTGGTAGTGCGACCAGACAGACAGCGCTGCCAGCCCAGTTGACGAGATGCTGGTTGGTTTATTGGCGTCGCTGCCACCCTGGCAGCGCTGCCGACAGAATACACGGTATTAGGCAGGGCATTTCACACTCAGATGCGAGCAGCTCTGCTGGACAGTTGGGTTTGTGTTACCTCGCGGAGTATTCACGCGTTTTTCGTTACTTTTGTTTTATCAATACACACAAAATATCTACATATGACTCGAAAATTTTCCAACAGATGGTACTGAGAAACAATACGAACAAAATAACTTCTTTAATCCTAAACGATGTGGTACTGGAACCGCATCTGGCATCCATGTCGATACCTCATCGGGCATTAGCTAAAGATGCCAGCGATGCAGTGTTATCCTAGTGAGAAAGCGCCCTTGGTGTATTCGTTGGTTTTTTCTATGAACTCAGCTTACAGAGAAGGTATCGAGAATTGCTACAAAAATAACGTGACATCCGAACTTACCATGATGTAGCTGGCATTTATATATGTGTTTTCGTTCTGCGAAACAATGGGCATCAGTCGAACTCGATTGCAATCGTCTGAAAAGAATGTATCAACGTTGGTTTGGTTTCACTGAGAAAATTTCCTCGCCCAGACGGGGCTCGAAACGTTAATTCATAGAATTTTCTGAGAACCAAATTTCATATATAGGCTATGTATTACGATGTAATAAATTTAGAAACGATATTATAATCGATTTAAAACTTACAAGGTACAATTTCTGGATTATTATTGTCATCACAATTTCCTAATTGATGAGCTTCTGTTGTAGTTTTGTTGACTCTGCTTAATGATTCCAAAATCTTGTCGAACTCTTCCATAAACTCGTCGTTGTAATTGGAATTCTGAAAAAAAAATACTTGTAGAAAAGATTGATATTTGATGTGCTTAAAAATATCAACAATTTGTTTGTATGCATTATAAAATTTTAAAAAATCTGCGATGTAATTTAAATTCTAAAAACAAAACAAAAAATTGTTAGAGTTAGGTAGTACTCAACATTTTCGTGGCGTGCGAGCATCTGGTATTGAGAGGTGCTGCCACCTCTCACCGATCCGAAGCACTCGCTGGTAACAGGCGTTGTTGACGTATTGTTTACAGATTGCCCGCCATACTATATGTATAAACCGTAATGTCTGTGATTGGTATGTTTACCGTTCATTCTGCTTCTAGGCACAGTACTGTTTTGTGATTCCTAACCATCCTAGTGAAATACCGTGTAAGGAAAATGACTAATTTTTAGTAACAAAAATATAATTTCATGTTTTAAACCATTGCAAATGTATTTGTTTGAAACGTAAGAGTACAGAACTGTTTGTGAATGTACCTGACCTCTACTGGCAAATGTCTTAAAAAAATAATGTTAGTGTAGTTGAGGACCTATAGCTATAGGGTAGGGTGAGGACAACTGAGCCGACAGGACAACTGAGACCCAGTAATTCCTGCCATCAATGGATAGGAATTGAAAACTGAAGACGTGTGGATTTATCTGCTAGCATTTCTCGATTTTTCAGTCTATCAATGGCTGTCATCTACACGGTTTGTAAAACGTTCAAAGAAAAGTGATGGTTTTAGTATTTTTATTGACAGTTATGTGAAAGGTGTTAAGGCGTGTTGTTCTGGATGTATCTATGATATGTTGTGTGTCGTATGTAGCCCGAGATAATACATAACTTTGGACTGTTGACAAGTAGAAAAGGATTTAGCCTTAACTGTTGAATGTGGTAGCCATGCTGCTTTGGGTCAAGTGAGCCCTGAATACGTGGGGTCAACTGGTCCACAGCACGAGGTGGCTCAGCTGATCTGCCAATTGCTAATTTAGTTTCAGGTACTAAAGACAGTATAGAATAATCAGAAAAAGGGAATAACATTGAAATATCAGAACGTGACAACAACAAAACTCTAAAAAATAGGGGTAAAAAGACACTACTATATAAGATACTCCGTAAGGACAGCAGTAGAAGTTTGTCCAGTGAAGAGTGTGAACCAGTTTTATAGATGATGATTCAGACGCTCATTATTTCAGATGTAGTGATATCACCATTGGATCATACATAGTCGTCAAAACGTATGGAGAAACAGCAACAAGTTTGAGATATTACGTTAGAAAAGTAAGCGAAGTACAAGATGATGGATACACCGTTGAGTTTTTTAAGCGTCATTCGTCCATTAACAAGTTTACTTTTACTGACGAAGATGTATTCATCCCCTTTCAAGATGTGGTGTATAGCCTTCTACTTCCAATTCAAGAGATTAAATCCAGATATGCCGGCATGGTTCACTTTCCAATTGATGTTTCAGTATTTTCTATTGCTTCAACTGTATAGCCTACATACACACTTACAAAATTTTGTGAATGTAGCTTCATGTGCATTCGTAGAATAACAAACAAACAGTTAAAAATAATGTCCCTTTCGTATAATTGGTATGGCCTACTTATTCCCATCAAGTGGCTCACTTGACCTATCTAGTGAGGTCAACTGAACCAAAGTGTAGGGTTAAGATATTTATAAATTCATTCCAAAATTATACAAGACACAACATTGACATTTGTTGGATAGCAACCCAAAGAGTCATACTATCCGGAAATACTTTTACTTTGAACAAAATATGGTTAATTACACTCTCAAAAATGTTTGTACAAAAATTGGCCCAGTTGTCCCCACTCTACCCTACCAAAGTTTGGTTACGAAAGTTTGTATAGCTTTGGGATCTTATGAGTAACAACAGGGTGCGTCAGCTTAATTCGGACAAAGTTCAATATGAATTTCCCGCTCTATTTGACTTCAGCAGTTGGTTTTTTATTGAAGCCCTGATAGAGCAGACGTCCATAATCTCAAAATAGCCAAGTTAGTGAGAACGAGCGCGGAATATAATCGATGAGCGGCGATTATCGAAAGTCTTCGCACTGGAAGGTTCCCAACTCAAATAATTAGGTTCTTCGGGTACCCCAGATCAACCGTGTACGACATTGCACTAAAGTATGCGGCCTTGGAGAAGTCCAAGGAGGGTTCTTTTACTCCGGTTGGGGAAATCCATTCAAAGGAGAAGACCCCGGCAATTGTCTCAAGAGTTCATTTCGGAAGATCCAGGGACCTCTCATTTAGAAGATCCAGGGACCTCTCATTTCGGAAGACCCAGGGACCTCGCTCAGGAAATTGGCGACCATCTTGAGGGTGAGTGATGCCACCTTGTGTCGGATCGCTGAAGAGGACCTTAGGTAGGCTACACGTCCTACATGATCAAGGTACGACAGATGCGCTCTGAGGCTGCCAAGGCCAAGAGAGTTGCCTGCTGCATGTTTTGGTCCAAGGAATTCTGGCCTCCTAATATGCCTGATCTAAATGCTCTGGACTATTACGTGTGGAGCGTTATTGAAAGGGTTACTAATAAGTCCAGTGACCCCAAAGTGGCATCCCTCCAGGCTGCTATTGAGGCAGCATTTACGGATTTGGAACGAGAGTAGTTAAAGAGGGCATGTTCGTGCTTCAGGCAGATAATCGAGGCAGTGTTCGAAATGAAAGGGGGTTATATTGAATGAAAGGACTCAGGAAAGATACCGTAATTGAAATATAAAAAAAAATTGTAAGTTTAATTTTTTTACTAATAAACAACTCTTACAATAAAATATTTGTTTTGTCTGGATTTTGCTGACGCACCCAGTATACAGGGTGATTCAGAAATACCTGTATAAACTTTGGAAGTACATTCCCCACACCTAGACAAGAAAAAATGTCATATAAACATATGTCCGGAAATGCCTGGTTTATAAGTTATAATCGAAAGATGATAGATATTCTAAGAAATAAACACAGATGTAATTTTTACTTCAAACAAATATCACATTTTATTTCAAATTGACAAAATACATTTACGGTTACTGTGACACACGACTAATGTACTGTATCTTCATTTCAGTTGTTATCTGCTCACACTTCACACTAAATGCTCAAAATGTCCTCCACCTGCTTCAATGCACGCATGGACACGTCGGATCATGGATTGTCGCAACCTTTCAAAGACCCCAGGATGGTTGCGAATGGTTTCGCACGCATCTATGATGCGCTGGTGAAGAGTCTCTGCATTTGAAATTGCAGTTGCATAAACTATGACTTTTAAGTGTCCCCACAGACAAAAAAGCAATCTGACATCTGTTTGAAGTAAAAATTACATCTGTGTTTATTGCGTAGAATGTCATCTTTTGATTACAACTGATAAACCAGGCATTTCCGGACACATGTTTATATGACATTTTTTTCTTGTCTAGGTGTGGGGAATATACTCCCAATGTTTGTAAAAGTAGTTTTGAATCACCCTGTGTATATATATATATACGTATAGGCTATATATGGGCCGGAATTTTTTAGAGTGGTTTTTATTAATTTGTTAGAGTTTTTAATTGTTTACTAACGATTTAGGTGCCGCTTTCTAATTCTAATATACCCAGGATTAAGAGGAATCGTTTGACGTTTGTTTTATGAAATCATTTCAGCCTTTTGTAGTCGAGCAAGGAGCAAACATACATTCATAGATTGGCCGAGAACAAACCTGTATATACAAACTGTTAAAAACATAATAACTCTTGTTTGCAGGGTACAGTGAAGTAAAAACAAGTCTTGTAGGGATAAAACCTAACCTAAATTCTGCTTTTGAATGATCTACATATTACATGTTCAGAAAAAAACATTATTCCACGGATATTATTCATTCAGAAATAGTCGTACCTTCATTTATTTCACTTTGAAAAATATTAAATTGAATAAGCTATCGTCATTAAATGCTCGAAAACTACTATTTTAACACCAATTTATAAAATAACGTTAAGATTTTTAAATTTAATAAAAAACGAGGACATAGTTTGAAGGAAGCAAATTTACCACCATCTTAAGCTTCCGTTCATGACTGACGTCATTCGATGACGTGCCTACATTGATTATTGTTTAAGAGTTCACACTCACCCATAGCTCCACGAATCTTCCGGGGATATATTTTATACGAATTCTGTTATTGTATTCCATCATGTGACGCTTGTCAAAGTTTAAAGCTCCGTAAACAATAGATTTTTCATCTTCACAAAAGGTTGGATACCACCCTGAAAACAAAATACACTTCACAACAAACGTCTGCATTTGATACTCAATCACTAATGCACTCTGCCTCATAAATAACCTATTGTACATTATTTGTGTTTCAACTGCAATTTTGTGATACATCTGGTGTTAAGATGCATGCCCAGCAATCCCAGTTGAAGTTATTTACACATCTATATCTAAACCCTGCAATCACCACAACTGCATATGTTACAGCCCCATATTTTCAGATACATGTTTAAATATACCGTAGGCATGTCCAGAAAGTAAGGACCAGTTTGGTGTAAAATATTTTTAAAAAGGTTGCAGCATATAAGCTCATACCTGAAACTCCTTCCCTACATTTACATAGTACCAGATATTTGAGANAGTTATGAACACCGCCCGGATTTCTGGGTTGGCCATTCTACATACTCTGGCCAGCTAAAAATATCTTGGGGTGCAGAAACAATAAATGATCACTCAGTGTAAGACCGGGTCTGTGTGAAAGAGGCTCTACAGTTTCCCAGTTGAACCGTTCGAGCAATGCGCATGCACGAGAGATGGTGTGTGGTCGCACATTGTCGTGAAACAAGAACGGTCAGTCAAATTCTGACATCTTATTACGCAATATACGTGTTTTCCTTGACATAAAGAACATGATTGGCCTCCACATCACGAGCNCCTGTCACCTGCGCGACCGTTATGNGCAATCGATTCAACAACGGCGATGGTGACGAAGTGAGAAAAAAGCAATGCAATTTTGGGTGAAAACATAGTTGACGAGGGGATACTAAACTCGTTTCACAATACGACAAATGTCTGTATTCAAGTTTAGAGTTTCAGTGTCGCAGTCCGGCCAGCGTATTTACATATCCTACATGTAAACTAAGCTATCTAGCCGATCCCGCCTTCTGACTGGTTGAGCAGCCGTGTATGAAAAATCGCGCTTTCTGTGCCATCAGTCAGTTTCGGTCAGCAGCAATATACGCACCAAGAACTTTCGTAACATTTATATAATATTCAATCTCCCGTTCACAAACACAGATTTAGTTCATATAAGACATTACCAAAGTTGTAATTTTTGTCGTAATGAGTATGGAAATTATTTAGGAAAAGAAGAACAATTAATAGTTATATGTACCAAATATAACTGAAACTCTAGTATCGGCCTACCATCAGTGCTATATTTTATCATTGCACCTCTAGCATTCTGAATAAATACGTGTTTGAAATGGGGTACGTTCCCTCGTTTACTGAAAATTGCAAGAGTGATTCCTGTATATAAAAAGGGCCTTAGGGTAGAACCAAACAGTTACAGGCCCATCACTTTGGTACCTGTTTTTGGTAAAGTCCTGGAAACTATTATCAAAATACAACTAGTTAAATATTTTGAATTAAATTTTTTTTTCTCTGAATGTCAGTTTGGTTTTCGCTCGGAAAGATGTACTACAGATGCCGTAAGAACACTGGTCGACACTATACTGCATTCATTTGAGAAAGGTATTCTAACTCAGGCCTTATTATGTGACCTTAGTAAAGCTTTTGACTGTGTAAGTCATGAGGTGGTATTAAAAAAGCTTCAGTTTTATGGTGTATGTGGCATAGAACTAAAGATGTTCAAATCATATCTGACTGGCAGAGGACAGGTTGTCGACATTGAAGGTGTCATGTCCAGATATATGGAAGTACATTTAGGAGTATCTCAGGGCTCAGTTTTGGGTCCTGTGTTGTTCATAATTATGATAAATGACCTTGATAAAAATGTCACTGGCAAATCAGTGATATATGCTGATGATTCTACATTTATTAACTGTAGTAGGCCTAGTAGTTTGGATGAATTAACTCAGGTTACATCAATTACCTTAAGAGATGCAAAGGTTTGGTTTGACTTAAATGGCCTATTAATGAATGAGCAAAAAACACAGTTTGAATTCAGGTCTGATCACTGATCATTAGACAGGCAATGTTAACCTTCTTGGAATTCATGTGGACTCGAAATTACATTGGACTTCGCATACTAATTAAATTAGTCGAAAATTATCAACAGTGTTGTTCCTGTTGAGAAATTTGAAAAATCTTGTTCCTGAACATTAGCTTTTTTTGAAAGTATAATTAGATATGGACTGATATTGTGGGATAACTCGTCACATACCTCAACTATTTTAAAGACTCAAAAAAGGGCAATTAGGTTATTAACTGGCTTTACAGCTCAAGCACACTGTAGACCACTATTTCTTAAAACAGAAATTATGACTATTGTTAATTTATATATATTGGATTGTCTTGTTTACATGAAGACTGAGATTTGTGGTTTTCCTAAGAGAAGCAGTGTTCACACACACTTGACTAGACAAAATTATAAGATAGATGTTCCTTTTAGTAGGCTTACTGTAACTCAGAAGAATTATTATGTTATGTCTATAAAATGTTTCAACAAATTGCCTACTAGTTTAACGAAATTGCCATCAAAAGTGTTTAAGGCTACAATATCTAAATGGCTTATTAAGCATCCGTTCTACAAT
>KZ893479.1:0-11106 GCA_003456935.1 Machilis hrabei | reverse complement strand
TAATTTCACCATTCACCATCTTGATACAAAATGGCAACTATTTCGACAAAACAGTATATCTAACACAAATTATAACCAAATTTAGTAAAATTCAGTATATTGATAAAGTGTGTAATGTTACACATTATGCTATACAATATTTCACCTTCCACCATCTTGAAACAAAATGGAGACTAATTTGATTAAAATCGATTTCAATAANATTGAAAATATTGATAAAGATTTTAATATTTCACATAATCCTCTACGTAAGTTCATCATCCTTTGAAACAAAATGGCAGCTATTTTTGATAAAANAGTTACGTCTTACACTAANAATAACNGATTCCAATAAAATTGAGAATATTGACGAAGAGTTTAATGTTTTACATTATACACTATGTAATTTCACCATCCACCATCTTGAACCAAAATGGCGAAAATTCATGCTATTAAAACNATATTTTATTTCATAGTTGTTATCAAACTCAATGAATTAAATGATAATCGATGTNTGACATATACTCAATTTCTCATATTCCAAAGTATGCTTTTCNGTAATACGAAAACCACTATATGTGCTATACCTGACACCATTATTCTGCTTCACTTTAGCTATTAAATGCATGAATGTATTTTTTCATAGAGTACATGGATTTATATGTAATCTGTAACGTCATGTATGGTCTGTTTTTATATTGTATGTTTATAATATATACACACATATGTATTACAGTCAATCACAAATTCACTATTCTTTCAGTTGATACCTTAAACTCTCCTAATACGCATATAAATAAAGCAAAACAGTTATGTATTATAACATTAATCCCAGTACTCTACGAAAAAATATATTCATGCATCCAGTAGCTATGAAGAAGCAGAATAATGGTGTCAGGTATAGCACATATAGTGGTTTTCGTATTCCCGAAAAGCACACTTTGGAATATGAGAAATTGAGTATACGAGTATGTTATACATCGATTATCATTTAATTCATTGAGTTTTATAAGAATTATAAAATAGAATAGCATTAATTGTCGCCATTTTGTTTCAAAATCAGTTATAATTTGTTTTAGGTACACCGTTTTATCAAAAATAGTCGCCATATTGTTTCAAGATGGTGGATGGTGAAATTACGGAGAGAATAATGTAACACATTTAACTCTTTAACAAAACTTAGAATTTCAATGAAATTGGTTATTATGTGTCTAAGATATTATTATTGGTTTATCAAATTAGAAGCCANTTTGTTTCAAGTTGGCGGAAAGTTAAATAATTTAGGGGTAATATAAAACATTAAAAAGNTACGTACGATTCACTTTTTTCAGGGCTCAGTGACATCGAAAATCCCCGATTTCACATTTTCAACTCTTAATTGCTCTTGGCAGTCGTTTTTGTAAATGTGCTACATGGATTCACATGAAAGGTTCTTCAATTTCACTATTTTTTGTTCGAAATCAGCGGATTCAAAAACCCTCGAGTACACGTTTTCAACTCTTATTTACTTAATGAATACCTTAAACAATATGGATGACTTGTAGACGGACACTTGGAAGGATATATATGGATAACAAATACTTTCAGAGGTATCGCCCCACCCTCGAAAACGAATAAAGTAGTCTCGATTCGAACCCGTGATATTTGTGGATAAATAAAGAAAAGCGGAGTTATGAACAAACCTTCTATAACCAATACTTATCGAGATTACCGAGTCGAACGGTTTAGGGGTGCTTACAAACATAAAACCTATGAACAACTGTTTTTTTTTATATACACTAATAGGCCTATACAGCATTTACTTCGTAGCTACCGGTGAAAGCGCGCGAACTATCGTATCATACCGTACCTACCAATTCCGAATCACGCAATTATTGGTAGCTTACAAATCAAATAGTATCATCAATGAACCAAAGAAACTATGTTTTCAATTGCTGTAGTGCTTTGACGACCCTAGTGGCATCTGCTGGAAACTAGCTGAACTTACTTGTCATTACGTTTGAACGATATCGGTGTTTTGAAAAACACATCGATCTATTTTTTTATTAATCACATTGTACGACTTTCATAAACATAAAAAAGAGTTCTCTAGAAGGTTGCAAAAAGAAACATGCTATAGAATGGTTATTTTAAAAAATCTGTAAATTTACTTCCAAAGAAAATGTTACTAACAGAAATTGTGTATATGAACCTTGATTGCAAGTTGTTCTTTTTCTCGAGAAAATTGTATTTATCATTTAAAAAATAGTGTTACAAATCATTATACCAAGTAAAAGACAAAACTTCATTCTATCGATATAGCGAGTCACTTTATCGATTACAATCAACAGAAGCAAGCAATAGTCACAAATGTCAGGCTATATCAACTTGCATCTTACTCGAAGCATATTTAGTTCAGAATGACTGATGCCGACTCTTAATCACAAACAGAGGCTCACCAACTATATTTAATCTTCTGTTAGCTTATCAAGTGGCACTCAATATGTGCTTTAATAAATTATTTGAGTACTTTACCGTGTAGCGAAAATCGTGATATTGTATTAAATGGGAAACCTATACTTCAAATGTTGTAATTTGACTAAAAAGAAGAAAAAAAAACGCTCACGTCTTGTATGTGGTTCGACGCGTATAACACTGGTTGTATACATTTTTCCTAATTATTTTGTTGGCCAAGTTTACTGCTTTCCTGAGAAAACTGTATGGGCGAACTATGGAGTAAATTATATATATGTAAGTGTTAGAGTAGATGTTGAAAAGTACAATAAAGAGGTAAATACAAAAGACCATCTGATGTGACCTTTGAGAATTGTTTTATGTCTGGTTGCTTCCTTCAACATTTCGGTCGTGTTTACAATTTACACTCCGGTTGTTTTTAGAAATCCTTAGATTTACAAATAGCTTAAACAATTTAAAACTAACGTCTCAAGGAAATTGGTGGATGGAGTTGTTTCTGTATTACATAAATTTGGCCTTTTTGTTTCTAATTTTTTGTTCGCTTATGTTTCGGTACCAAAATGTTAATTTTGTATTCATTTGTGAACGGTTAATTATCGTAGTTTGTATTTAATTTTTAAAACATAGTACCGAGAGGAAAACTTTTAAATAAATGATTTATCCTTATCAGCACTTAGAGTATCTTTCTGTTTTAGCTGGATATATGTTTTCACGTGTATGTATATGTTTTACGTATGCGTCATTGTGTCTTTGTTTTTAAACCACAAGTCTTTAATATTTATGTACAATATAGTATCATAAAGAATTGTATTCTTTCTTCTCCTACTTTTTTTCCAATTTGTGTTTCATTAGTATATGACTTGAGTCAGAGCGTTGAATTTTAACGTTGGCATTCAGAAACATTCATATTTTTCTTCAAATTGCCCATTCCCTGATCGTAAAAGATCGTAGGAAAACCATTTCACTGACAGGAGTTCATGTTTGTAAAAGAAGGCAGAACACATTTATAAGGCAAACCAGTTTTTGTCTCTTCATTCACATTCCACTCAAGTAATTAACACATTCGAAAAAGTTTTCTTACCTTGGCCCTTTGTTACCCTTCTCGATGTATCCTGCACAGGCTGCTGTTTCTTTTTTTTTCCTTTTCTTTTCTTTTTTTTCTATCATAAAGTTGAAATGCTCAATATATTTTCGAACAAATGGCAGTAGTTGCTGGCAAAGTATCAATATTCCACTGCGTTTCCTGTTTCGTATTTCATTAAATGCAGCATTGCTCGTTTGTTGAAAAGAAAGCATTGATATGATTTACCCAATGGCCGTCAAACATTAAATTCCATTTTAGGACATACAGTACCAGCATCGTCTTTCAGGCTTCGCCTGAAAGACGTAGCGAATNTAATTTTTCNTAGCTTGGTAAGTGAACGAAAATTTGCGTTTTAAGCGATACGAAATTTGCGCTACGCTTCGTTTGGATATGACAAAATCGATGCTGGTACTGTATTAAAAACAAACGTACTTAACGTGTGGTTTTTATTAAATAAGAAGATTCATAGTAGTTGATTGAGTATTACTTCATAANAATATTTTTGGAGTTCAGCTCTTGAATATTTAACAAACGAGAATTATAATATCCTTGCAATAGATGAGGTAGATGACTCATTATCTTTTTTTAGATGTTTTCTTTGNATAGTTATAGTCTGGATGTGCAAAATACGTAAACAGCACATTCATATTCTAACATAGATCCTCACAAATACTTTGGAAGACGCGTACTTGTGTAGATTATTAACATCAAGGATATCTTTAACTTACGATTTACGGAGAAGTCGAAACAAAATTAGTAGACTAACAAGGGAACTATGGAAGTCATCCATCGAGGTGAAAAGTAAATCCAGTGACATTCGATAGAGAATGCAATGCCAATTCCAATGTATGCAACCAAATATTCAGAATATTGATCTGTGCNGTCCAAATGACCAAAACTGTTTGTACATTGGAGATTTCGAGCAGATAAAAAGAATGAGAAGCAGATGGTTCGGTGGCGTAATGGTAAGGAGTTGGGCTTTAAAGATAAAGGTCGGTGGTTCGAATTCGCTGACTATTTTTAGCAGAGTACATATATTTTGATTGTATAAATAGTTTCTGCACTTTGACGTTGTAATGCAACGATGTTTGCTTTTGCAAAAATGGTTATTATTTTTTTATGAATCATTTGTTTTGTTTTTATTATGATATGTATTATTACAATGGATCGTGTTAGCCAAGTAATTGTTTGTTTGTCTACTTTCACACGTTTTACAAACCACACTGTTAAGATCGGCTCATTGGCGCAGTGGTAAAGTGATCATTTGAAGAGGCAGGTCGGTGCGGTGAGGTTTGTGTATTGATTTTAAGCATGTAAATATAAAATACGTGTAGTAATTTTGTGAACAATCCCCAAACGTTAAAGAACTGGTATAAATAAACAACCATGTGTCATCATTTNCAGNCAGTCTTCAAAGAGTAAAGCACAATAATGGTTTCATTTGAAAACGAGCATCCTGGTCCCTTCCTTACTCCGGTTCAATTTTGTTTCCCAAACGAACTGTCGTCTTCAACGAGCATCCTGGTCCCTTCCTTACTCCGGTTCAATTTTGTTTCCCAAACGAACTCTCGTTGATTTGTTGTCACATCATTGGATGCCAANAATCATCGTTCATCAAGTGTGCTCACTGTGAACAGTTTCTATGTTTCCAGCATTTTTTCCGTGATTTCCTCACTTACTTTTCAGAATACTAAACAGTTGACGTGTTGCGGTTTGCAAATATTCATCTGCAATGTAGCTATTATATGTGCGATTTGTAAAACGTATCGAAGTAGATAAACAAACAATGACATAGAACAACAATACCTTGTGATGATTTTGGGGTAACATTTTCAAAAATTAATTAAAATCTAATACATGTATAATTTGGTTATTTTTCCAATTTTTTTAAAACGCCAAATTTACCAAAGTACCCATATTAGATGTTTAATCATTTTTAGAAAATTGCGTAACAAAATCAAAACAAGGCATTGTTATATGTCTCCCCTTTTAGTTTCCCGGATTTCTTCAACCTATGCGAGATATTAAGCGATTTGTGTTTCGGGAGCGTGGTTTTGGGCCTGGCTNTAGGGAGTACACTTAAACATTTTCCTATTACAGATCGACGCTATGTGCACAGCTATTTGCTCGGCTAACTTTTACAGCTTTTGTGTTGNTTTTGGTAACGCTAATTGCAAAATTGANATTATAGTGAATACTTTAAAATGGAAACTGTCCGAAATGTTGTTATATGACAAGTAAACCAAGACAAATATAATCGCGTCGAAACCAATACGAATCCAACGGCTACTGCTTTCAAACAAAAGCATACAAATCCATACAATGTTGTCTTATACTGTCGAAAGTCTTTGGCTTACCAGAAATTAAACCATGCCAACATGTTCTAGAAAGGTAACACCATGTTCACAAAAAGTCCCGATTTTCTACTATCTGTAATTTGGAATTTTATTAAAAGTGAATTTGTCTGCTTTTGAATTAAAACTCTTCAGCTTTGTAAAAACTTCAAAATATATAAGGTGAGAATTGTAAATAGCCATGTAACTGTGAGTTTGTATTTTCGTGCTGTGACACGGTCGAAGAGTTACCGATGTATTCCAATACGATACGATAGTTTGCACTCTTGAAACTATTGAGGTATACCGGTATACCGAACCTTGATAAGTCACGTGACTATTGCTTGCACTTGAACCGTCAACGGTGTGATATATTCAGAGCCAATATACTGGATATATTGCACCTAAGGAAGTAAGGTATTGGCTTAGCAAAATAAAAGTCAATAGGTTCGATCCCGAAATATTAGAGGAGGTAAATTTGTATCCACCGTCTTGGTAGCCATTTTGTTTAAATATTTAAATTGGACATATCTTCCGCTATTTACTTTAGATTTCAATGAAATTGGGAATATTGATATTATCCCCATAATTTCATCATCCGCCATCTTGAAACAAAATGGCAGCCTTTTTGAGAAAACAGTAATATCTTACGCAAATAATAACCGATCTCAATGAAATTAAAAATATCGAGAAAGAGTTTAATGTTTTACACTATTCTGTACGGAATTTCACCATTCACCATCTTGAAACAAAATGGTGACTATTTTGATAAAACAGTAGTCATATATCTAACACAAATTATAACCGAATTTAATAAAATTCAGTATATTGTTAAAGTGTGTAATGTTATACATTATGTCGTTCAAGTATTACGTAACGCAGTTTGAGGGGAAGGGGGTACTCCAAAACGTTACGGAGCGTTAGATGGGGGGAAGGGGGTTAAGAGTTAAGTGACATAACGCAGTGTTTGTGCCCAACGCACNAAGGTATCGAAATTGGGAGAACTGCAGTATAAGGCCAAATTTGATAAAATTAATTTTCATTGCTACCTGTAGAAGGGTGTCATTAGATATATCAGTAGCAGGGCTAGGCACATACTTTACTGTTGACATTTGTTCATTGGTTAAGTTCGGTTAATAACTGGAAGTCGACTTAAAAAACAGATGCGGCCTGATAGCTCAGAATACCCTCGAAATGTAGCGCTTCAACGTGAGGGTANAAAGAAAAAAATACTTCCAGAGGTCGCCTCCACCTTGCAGTATTGGACGTGATAATCACCATTGCAGATGGTAGACCTTGGAACCTTTAGTTTCCTACAAAGACGTCAAGCAGACCAGGAACGCAATTGACATGCTCAAAGGCTCCATTAACTCTACATGCTTCTCAACAACACACACGCGTTAATAAAGTTATTGAGTTCTTATCAGAAACAAACACTGATTTTTTGTTTGTACTTTCGTCATGCAGTGCGCTCGAATGCGATTTGCTTAGGAGGCGCTATTCCTTGTCTTGCCCAATTTCTCACAGAGTTGTGTAGGCTCGTATAATTTTTCTATGTAAGAATAAAAAGAAAGCGATAACTGCGTAAAATTGATTATGTAGGGTCAGTCGTGGTCAATATGAGACAGGGCAAAACTTGGGGTGATTGTGATTACACCAATATTAAAGATAGTTGCANTGTTGATAACCAGATAAGGAAAATACATTTGGGCTTAGAATTTATTGTAGTTTCGTCTTACCATACAAAATAGTTATTGAAAAGTAAACAATATAAGATAAAAAATAATACAGCACATTCCCTGTTTTTTTTATTCGAAAAAACTTTGCTTTTTACTTTGAAAANTTTCAGTGTAACTCAATGACATTTCCAGACATTTTATTTTTGAAGGCATATTAGTATTCAAGAAGAAATGGCCTACATTTTACAGCAAATTAAAAAAAAATACCAACAGCTGAGAAATTGGCAGTGGAAGTCAGGGGGTGAATGTGATACAATACTAGGGTTATTGTGATACAGGGCTTGGGGTGATTGTGATACAAAAAATTCAGCAGCTACCATTTTTGTTTATTGTAAAATTAAATTTGCAATACCATATTTAAAAACTGGAAGTTTGCCTTATAATTTTCACTAATTTTTCCTCGCTATTCCTTGTCTTGACCAATTTCATACGGAATTTTGTAAGCAAATTATTATTTTTGGGGGGCCAATAGAAGCGAAGGTACAATNAACTTTCTGTTTTTCGTCTCATATTCACCCCGACTGACCCTGTACTGTCAATGAAAAAAATATACTATTTTTACTTACTGTTTTAGATTTATTTATTAAATTCAATAACGTCAATTAACGGGACTGCGTGACACTGTTGGTGTCTGCGCGACGCATATTTCTCAAAATAATTGTTACACATATCTGAAATATTGCATGAACAATGTCGGTACATAGGTGAAAATAAGTACGAACCAACTTCTTTTTATCGCTAAAAGGACGAAAGATATAATAAGAATTGAGTNGGTAGGTGATTTCCATAGTATAAGGCCATCTGAAGTGCCTTAATTATATATGGTTGTTCTTTCTCTTTTTACAGGGCTCGGATGCTATGTCCTTATCTCCAGCTCCGGCGGAATCGACTCTTAGCATCGCTGGAAGAAGTAGCACTGCCAAGAAAAGAAAGATGAGCCATACCAGAGATGCAGAGACTTCTGATGAAGAGGCTGTGGACGACCCTGCCATCCCGTGTACAGAATCAAACACATCGCATGTTGCAAACAGCACTTCGAAGGTTCTAAGCAAACCGGTTCAAGACGCCCTTGGAAAAAAAATTATGTAATTGAATAGATGATTAACATTATTACCGAAGCAAGAGATTCTGGTACAGCCGGAGAAGATGTTCATGACGAAATTAGAAAACTACGAGGACAACTTAACGCCGATCAAAAATCTCTAAAGAAAAAGAGAGACAACGATGAACGTGCGAACAAATTTCGTGCTAAAGAAAAGCTCGAGAAAACTGAGCGTCGGAAGGGCAATCCTGCCGCAAAACCTCGTTGTGGTCCAGGGCAGTTACCTTTAGTCGAATCACAACCTGTTCTCTTGGAGACCATTATCAACATTGCTATCCATGGCAGCGCTTCTGATGACCACCGTCGAACTGAGATGATAAGGAGCTGTTTCACTCTGTCCGACCTACACGAAAAACTTGTGTCGATGTGATACCAAATTTCTCGAAGTGGCATGTGTATCTTCATCTACTCCCACGGACTTCCAATTCTCAGGAGGGAACGAGGCATGTACGTGTACCGTGCCCATAAACTTAGCCAGACCGCAGGGGAGTTCTGCACTGCAACTATGCAATCTTTGGATTCTCTCGCATCGCTTCTCGGACCGCAACAAGTATTTGTTCTCTCGCAAGATGACAAGGCTCGGGTCCCAGTCGGCTTACCAGCAGTGAAGAGTCAGAGCCCTCTTTTGATGTATATGGAGTACCGGGTACTTTTGCCGGACCATGATTCGGTCGTGGCTGAACGTCACAAGCTTATATCCTCTGTATACGCTGACATCAACGTGGATTCAGAAGGTTTCGGTCGCGTGGAGGTTGTTGGTTACAGCGGGCCCACCTATGTAGCCATACGTAGCGGAAAACACGCATCCTCCACTGCCAATACACATTCTTATAACTTCGAATGACTTCTAGAGCTACCTGCATTCAAACCATGCATCATGACCGAATTGAACAACGTAAAGCCAGTGGTCTTTGTTGATGGCGGGCCAGATGAAAACCCACGTTATAGGGAAGTCAAAATCTTTGTGATTCAACACTTCAAAAAGTACAACTTGGACGCCATCTTCATAGCGACCAACGCTCCTGGGCAGAGCGCATTCAACAGGGTGGAGCGACGCATGGCTTCCCTCAGCAAACGACTGTCAGGCGTCATCTTACCACATCAATATTTCGGTTCCCATCTCGACAAAGGCATGATGGTCAATGCAGATTTGGAAAAAAATAATTTTAGCATGCTGGTGAGACGCTTGCTATTATCTGGAGCGAGAAAAAAAAATTGATAATTTCGATGTTATGGCGGAATATTGGAAGCCCGGTGACAGCCTGCAGGATCCACCAGAAGTGAACATGGCGTGTTATAGCGCTCACGTCCGCNAATTGCAATATTTCCTGCAAGTGGCTAAATGCACCAACGAATCCTGCTGTTTCCGGCCGAGGAGTGCGTTTTAATAATTCTAAATCTAAAGACACATAAGTAATTTCGTAACTCTTCAAAATAGTTTGCATGACAGTTACTTTAACANTCTTCAGAAAAATGTCATTAAAAGTTTTACAAACACTCTTTGGAAAAGTGTTACAGTGATACTAATGATAATGGAAATGCAAAACGTTACAAACTTTTTAGTCATGTGTAAAGACAATATGTATTAAACGCTTAAGAATCACTTCTTAGGGCTGTCTATAAAACTGCTAGGGTGTGTTATACGAAAGTGTTATAGTGAATAGTATCATAATTGTTNAATTATAAGNGTATTGTGAGAAAGCGGTTATGAAAACTGTTACGAAAATTTTAGGGAAACACTTGGAAAAGTTGTTACAAAAAATGTTATGTAAAATGTCTGAAAACATGTTAGAAAAACCTTTAGGTAAAATTGTAAGAAAGACATGAAGAATCATGTAAGAGACGCTGCAAGGAAAGCGTTATAATAAGTGTTAAGAACATTATAATTTCGTCTTTGAAGAAAATGTCATGGTATCTAATAAAAAGAAATCGAAATGATGTGTTCGAAAAACTGTTGAGAATGAAATAGTTACAAAAAGTGTGAAAAAGTTTAAAGTATCTATTAGAGNATGATACATACTCATAGAATCAATAGTTGATAAAATTTGNTGCAAAAACTATTATTTTACGGCTAATATTTACCGAGACATCGTACTGGCCTAGAAATCGAATATACTCGTATGGTTATGGTTTCGAACCGACGATGATTACATTAAAAACTAAACAGCGGATTAATTTATTGAATTTTTGTTAACTTGTAGTGCAAAATTAATTATGTACAACAAATTAATTAAGAGGTAGTGGGAATATTTATAGTACGGATTAATTCATCTCGAAAACATGGCTCGAGTTAGTCTAGATTATGAAGCTGATTAAAGTCGGTCAGAACTTGGTGGAAGCAAGTTTTGACGTGTGGTAAATTCAGGCGTAAAAGTGTTAGCTGCGAATGGCATGAATTACTGTGGTAGATCACTT
>KZ893476.1:2746-15235 GCA_003456935.1 Machilis hrabei | reverse complement strand
ACACATTATAAATGAATCTGAAATTTAAAGGTTATCACGACTTAAATTGAGCTGGTACAGCAATGCATGCACACTGCAAATTAATTTGAAATGTAATTACACCACATGGCCCTCAAAAATCAGTTTAGCCATGCTAGCCTCCTTAAAATTCACCCCTGGATATAGGGGGGCCTACCGCTTAATGACCATATTTAAAACTTCATACCCCAATATTTTCATTCAGAACAGATTTTGCATTGTTACAAGGCGTAAAATATAAAATTCATAGTTACCTTGCTGTATTCATATTCCACACATTTCGACAAACCAACCACACACTAACTCTTGTCGTTCATCTGTGAAAAAACGGGCGATTGCGGAAATTACGTATGTTAATTACATCGATAAGCTATCGATTTCGGAATGTTTCAATGATGATAGTCAAAGATGTTCATGTTCAAATTCTGTGCAACTGGAAGAATCACATTTTCGTTCCTATAAAGTCTTCTAGGCTATATACGAAAAATACAATCAATACTTTAATGTCTTCTGTCATTGTGAACTCAGCATAAATAACACTTTTATAGACGATACAATAGGTTGCAGATGTATAGAAATTGAGAATATTTTATATATACTAAAATACAACTACAACGTTGAACCTTCAATGTTCAATTATTTTTTTTTATTTAAAATTGTTGCCAACACCGCATTCAACCTCTGGAGCGTCCTTTCTCTCGTGTGTTTACGATTTTGGACTTAACCGAATTTTCGCATCAAAAAGTACATGGGATCAAATGGTAAGTACTCTAAAAATGCGACTTTTTAAAAAATAAAAACTGCAGTGACAGTCTTCCCCCTCAGATAAATCCAAAACAGGAAGCACATTTATGTGTCCATCTATCGTAGTTCACCCGTTTTTGTTGCTAATATTTCTAATTGTCAAAGTGTTGTGGAGAAGAAAAGTCATTTGGTTAGTGCCAGATTAGTTACTGATCATAATATAACACTTCTCATGACCATATTATTATATAAAGTTGATTGGACTAGTATTTTGACGTCGTATAATGCTGTAAATAATTTTAATGAATTCTTTGTAACTATAATGTATTATATTGACCTGTGTATGCCTGTAAGATCTAAGAAAGTTGTTGTCTCTGGCCGGTTCACTCCCGAACTAAGGAAATTACGTGGATGTATAATGTCCTTATATCATTTNTGTAAAGCAACAAATGATCCTCAACTGACCCAGAGATATCATCATCTCAAATTAGTATACCGTAAAGAGTTAATGCTAAAAGAGTTGCATGTGAGGTATTCCTTGATACAGCTCCAAATAAGTGTAAGGCAGCTTGGACCGTTATCAAAAACGAGTCCGGACAATTGTCCAATAGAATAAGTATAATGACATTAAGCCTGATGATTTTAATGAACATTTTATCAACTCTGTGAATGTGTTAAAATCCTTTCTTCCCCATCATGACTTTCTTGCTAAGGACCTAATGGATGGGTGTAAAAGACGTGTGTGTGCCTGTTGCCCCTGTTATTGTAAGGGTGGTGCATGGATTTTAGAATTCTAATAGCTTTGATATATAGGCCTATTACTTATCTATGTCACTGATCAAGCAGATTATCGAGGTCATTGCAGTGCCAGCGTTCAATTTCTAATGAATGTAGATTTTTTCCGGACGTACTTAAACTAACTAAAGTTGTTCCTGTGTTTAAGAAAGGTGACCAGGNGGACCTGTGCAATTACAGGCCTATCGCTTTGGTACCAGTTTTTTCGAAGATATTTGAGTTTAATCAAACGACAGCTTTATGACTATTTAGAGGTAAACGATGCGTTTTCCTGCTCGCAATTTGGTTTCGGAAAGGGCGAGTCGACTACGGATGCAATGATCGAATCGACTGGTCGTGTGCACGAGGCTTTCGAAAAAGGCCAGTTTTGTAACTCGGTTCGACGTGATCTCGGCAAGACCTTCGACTGTGTCGAACGCGATTTGATTTTGGATGAGTTTAAGTTTTATGGTGTTAATGAAATGTCGGTTAGCCTTATATCATCCTTTTTGTCAAATAGAAAGCAGGTAGTCTGTAATAACGGGATCACGTCGAGTATGTTACACGTGAATACGGGGGTGCCACGGGGATCGAAATTAGGTCCCCTGCTATTCGTCGTTGCCGTCGACGACTCGAGTGATTGGATTAATTCTCNCCACGTAATATGTGCGGACGACACCTCGTCGACGTGTGTTGACGGGAACGTTGATGGTGTGTTTGAAGAGTCCGAGAGGGTGACCGATAGAGCCAAATTTTGGTTTGATCTAAACTCCTTAAGTTTAAAGGAAACAAAAACCGAAAATATTATATTCACTTTGAAGAAGTTATCAGGAGATGTTGTTAACCCTAATTATGCAAAGGTTTTGGGATTTTGTTTGGACCCTAAATTGGACTGGTCGACCCATATTAAGACCGTGCTTATTAAATTGGCCCGGACTACTTTTTTAATGAGGAAACTAAAGACTCTTCTTCCTTTTAAAGGCTTATTATTCCTATCTTGTGTTTCATTTCATTTAGTACACGGGATAATATCGTGGGGCCACGCACCAGGTGCGAACGTTATCTTTGAGGCTCGGAAGAGAGTGATCGGGATAATTTTGGGCCTGAAATTTGATAGTCATTGTAAGGAGCATTTTGTAAATAATGGTTTAATGACTTTTCCGTCTCTGTATTTGTTTTATTTGTTGACTTGCATGAAAAAAAATTTGACTGATCACAATCAAAGAAGTGATCATTCCTATAATACTCGTTATAGTGCAAAATTGGATATTCCGACTTCTAGATTCAAATCCAGTTTTAAGAATATTGATGCTATGGGCATTCACTATTTTAATTTACTTCCAAAGGGCCGGCCCCGTTAGCCTAGTGGTTAGCCACTTGGCCTTGTACGCTGGAGGTCCCAGGTTAGATTCCTGGCCAGGGCTGGATGTGTGTCAATGAAAAGTGTTCATCATCACCTTCATATAGAATTAAGTTCACCTTCATTAATCACAATCATCGTCCCTAATGACCCTTTAATTGGGTGTCGACGGGACGTAAAACACCAAAATCATCAAATCATCATCATCACTTCCAAAGGAGTCCGTGTCGTGTCGTAGATTTTGTGTTGTTATGGAAAAGGCATTTTATTCTGTTTGTGAATTTAGTTCAGAGAGTAAATGTGATCTGATTTTTTAATGTGATCGAGTGACTTTAGTTTTATTGTTATGTTGTTCTGACAATGCCTATTGTTTTTGTAAAAACCTAATGGCAATAAAATTACTATGACTATTTATTAAATTGTAGATCTTTGGGTCTAAATATGCTACTTGATGTTGACCAATAGAAGTTTTTCTTTTCGGAATCTGTGTTCGTGAGTGTTCTTGTTTTGTAATTGTGATCAATTTTAATCTCAAGCTCGGGTGTATTATAAACAAACGGTGCCATTGTTTTTACGTATATCTGATGCACGTCGAGAACTTTGAATTCGCTGAATAGTAAATTTGAATCGTAAAGATTAGGTTTATTTAGGAGAAGAGGTAACACGTGTTTTTCGTATAATCCTCCCCACCCAATAATCCCATGTTGAATAATTGACTGGACACCATTTTTAGATTTTCTTTGGATAAAATGGGACGTAATAGCACAAACATGTGTACGAGTTTTCTTAGTTTTTTTGTGGTCTGCTCTATATGGTGGTTTCATTTTAGATTAGAGTCTACTATAACTCCAAGATATTTTATTTTGCATTAATTGTATTACGTCTGCAAATTATAGAGTCGTTGTCGTTGCACAAACTGGAGTGAATTTTTATTTTGGTATCGACGGGTTGTCCACTTGGATAAGAGGAAAAGGCCATACATTTTGTTTTTTCTAGGTTCAGTGTCAAAAGATTCATGTCGAGCCATTTTTTAGTCATATTTATTCCATTTGTAGCTTTTACGAAAGCTTCAGACCAGGTACGTCCTTGGAAAAGTAGGACCGTGTCGTCTGCAAAATATACCAGTTTCCATCTATCTCTAGGTTACATAAAGAGTTTATGTACATAATAGGAACAGAATTGGACCTAACACTGTACCTTGGGTTACCCCGTAACTAATTTTTCTTTCACTACTCAGAATGTTGTTAATATTTGCAACCTGTCTTCTGTCGTTTAAGTACGGTAGCTACGGAACCAAGTTGGGGGGTTTCCTCGTATTCCAACTTTTGGTAATTTTTGTAAGAGCTTGTCATGAGATATTGCGTCAAAGGCCTTTTTTAGATCTGAGAATATAGCTATACTTTTCATTTGGGAATCTAANAAATTTGTATACTGTGCACAAGCTGTTAAAGTTCACTTTATAAAAAAGTGTACCCAATTACCCCGACTGCCCCTATATCTGATGCACGTCGAGAACTTTGAATTCGCTGAATAGTAAATTTGAATCGTAAAGATTAGGTTTATTTAGGATGACGAGAAGAAGAGGTAACACGTGTTTTTCGTATAATCCTCCCCACCCAATAATCCCATGTTGAATAATTGACTGGACAAGCGAATAATACACCATTTTTAGATTTTCTTTCGATAAAATGGGACGTAATAGCACAAACATGTGTACGAGTTTTCTTAGTTTTTTTGTGGTCTGCTCTATATGGTGGTTCCATTTTAGATTAGAGTCTACTATAACTCCAAGATATTTTATTTTGCATTAATTGTATTACGTCTGCAAATTATAGAGTCGTTGTCGTTGCACAAACTGGAGTGAATTTTTTATTTTGGTATCGACGGGTTGTCCACTTGGATAAGAGGAAAAGGCCATACATTTTGTTTTTTCTAGGTTCAGTGTCAAAAGATTCATGTCGAGCCATTTTTTAGTCATATTTATTCCATTTGTAGCTTTTACGAAAGCTTCAGACCAGGTACGTCCTTGGAAAAGTAGGACCGTGTCGTCTGCAAAATATACCAGTTTCCATCTATCTCTAGGTTACATAAAGAGTTTATGTACATAATAGGAACAGAATTGGACCTAACACTGTACCTTGGGTTACCCCGTAACTAATTTTTCTTTCACTACTCAGAATGTTGTTAATATTTGCAACCTGTCTTCTGTCGTTTAAGTACGGTAGCTACGGAACCAAGTTGGGGGGTTTCCTCGTATTCCAACTTTTGGTAATTTTTGTAAGAGCTTGTCATGAGATATTGCGTCAAAGGCCTTTTTTAGATCTGAGAATATAGCTATACTTTTCATTTGGGAATCTAACGAGGAGTCTATATTTTTGGTGAGCTCATATAGGCTATAGCACGAGTGGTTCCTAGTCCTTTTCTGAATCCGTATTGGTTAAGGGATAAGATTTTGTTCTTTTCAAGAAAGTTCATTACTCGTTCTTTTACGCATTTTTCTAAGATTTTGGAGAAGTTACTGGTGAGTGATATAGGTCTATAATTACCCATCTCTTCAGTATCACCACCTTTATGTACTGGTTTTATTACAGCAATTTTAAAACGATTTGGAAAAACACCTGCACTGAGGCTTAGGTGTATAATGTGTTGTAGCGGTTTTTTAATTTGTTTTATCGTAATTGCTGATACCGTATGTTATCAAGGCCTGAAGATGATAATTTTTTTAAGTCTCTTATATGATTGCACATTCCCAGACTGTTATTTTGAAAACCTTTGTTCTGCAATGACAAAATGTGCAGTATTCTGAATGAAATAAGAGGTGTCGGAGTATTTAAGTTAAAATGGGGCTTGACCTCTCCGATTTTGATGATTTTTNGCATACTTGCAGGTTTTATGGACATATGAAAAAATATAAGATATTAGTGGTCTAACTTCATTGGTTCAAAACTTTTTGATTGCTAAATTTTACATTTTTTACGAAAAATTGGCACGTATGTAAGTCGTAAAACGGTTGAGATACAGACCTGGGCTTGGGCTCATTCTAAAGCTATTTTCCAGGGCTTTCATATGATATACATCATGACAGGATTTGTAATAAAATTTGTTACAAAATCTATCTGAAATTTTCAAATTTGAATTTCTCAAAAAGTGACCATTTTAAAATTTTGAAAAAATTCTCAAAATAAATTTATACCATCATCTTTAGCAGCCAAAATCTAATTTTGGGATCTGAATGGGATCATGAGATAGGGTCTACAGGAGGTGAAATGTACTCATGATTAGTAGAAAAATGCAAAATCTACCATAAAATATATATGTATACCGCAGCCTACTTACAATTTTATTGTTTAATTCTTAATTTTATCTCGTTAACACTACTAAAGAGTGATAAAAATGCAAAACAGAGTTTTAAAAATGTTTCCCTAGATTATAAGATAGTAGAGTAAACAACAATCTGAGAATGGAGGAAGCTGATTGGTTAGTTTCAAAATTGCTGCCTGATTAAATCATGTTCCATCCTGCTCATTTGCAGTCAGTCTAGCACCTGAGCTGTTGGTAGAGAGAGAGCTAGTTTATTGTGATTCAAGTTATTGTTAAAAAAAAAAGGGTGTTTGAAGTAATGCAGTGTGTATACACTATCTAGCCATTCGTCACCGGACACCCCGTACCGGTACATTAATCCGGATTCAGCACCACATCGGTATCGTGTAGGGCCACCTTTCGCCGCAATGACGTCCGCNACCCTTCGAGGAAGACTTTCCACCGATTTGCGATACGTGTCGACGCGAATCTTGCCACGTTCCTCTTGCAAAGCGGCGAACGGCTCGGTGGTGTTTTTTGGGCGGCGAGGCCTGGCTCTCGAGCGGCGCTCCGACTCTACCCGAAGGCGTTTGATCGGGTTGATGTCTGGACTTTGGGCTGGCCGATCAAGGTTTTGCACACCCATGTCCTTGAACCACGTGTTTATAATGCCTGCTTTATGACATGGAGAATTATCCTGCTGAAACACAGGTTCGAAGACGCTTCGTTTCGATGCTACGTGGCGTCAAAGGTACCTCTGTGACGTCACACTGAAGAGCTTAACTAAAACACTCTTGTGACGTCACAGAGGTACCATTTGACGTCACGTAGCATCGGATCCTATGTTCCGTAATTTCAAACGACTCCCCACAAAAACCGAGATTTCGACTGAAACTGCTAGCCCTAGTACAAACGTATTACAGAAAGTCTCTTTCCAATAAACAAAAGTTAACCTACAAATTTCCCAAGAAATTGTAGAATTTATTGTATAAATACAGTTAGTAAAACAATAAATGCTCTTAACTATTAAAGTTAATGACTGTGTACGATCATAAATAATACAATTGGTTAAAATAACTTTTTTAATATACCATTACGGACAGTTGTCGGTAAGTATCGCAAACCTAATTTTAAGAAACGGTGAAGAACTAGCCAAACAAAAGAACCATTTGACGTTGCTAACACGATGCAGAAGACACAATACAGTCCCGAACGGTTTAACATTCAAACCTTTAGTAAATTCACCCGAGGGAAAACGTGCAAGCCTTTCCAATCCGAATGCCCAAATACGCACATGCCACCGCACTAAAAAACCTGTTACCATATTGACTTTAATTTTGGAAAATGAAGTAACCTTCAAGATATCCAAACCATAAAAACACAAAGATACGAAGCCACCTTCCAGTCAGCAAAGAACAAACAGATCCAGAAATTTAACAAAATCATCCCTAAACAAGAAAAAGGAAAGTCTCCCACGAATGATTTTGACCAAAAGCTCGTACATAATACGACCTCTGACATCATCCCCAACAGTGTCACTGAATTTCTGAAAAAAGGTGATAAATTTGCCCTGCCTCCAAGAAACATCCCCACATTACAATTATTAAGCGAAATTGAAAAAGGTATAAAAAAACTCGACAATATCGAGAAAGAAATTGCTAGATCGAAAATCTCCTTTGCACCAAATAGATTAAAAACAGCCAGAGACATCTTACCTCCCAACGACAAAGCTGCCATCAAATTTATAAAAGACAACACTGGCAAATATGTGATATCAAACGCTGCATTGTTATTATGAACTCTTTTGACTATAAGAAAAAAAGGCCATCATTAACCAATGATCCTAGCAAATACAAAGTACTGAAACAAGATCCAACTCCAACATACCCAAACAAAAATGAACAAGATGCTAAAGACTTGGAAGATAAACGATTTCATAACAAATAACCACTACGAGCATCTTGCCAGCTACAGTGGAACCATTCCCAAACTACACAAAAAGGACTGCCCTCTAAGACCTATAGTTTCATATTGAAGAGCTCCCACTTATAACATTTCTAAGTTCCTATCAAACACACTTAAACATGTTCTAAACACAAACAAACTTTCTGTTAAAAATTGTTGGGAATTCAAAACCGTAATTTCTGACATCGTTATCCCTCAAAATTTCATCGCCGTCTCTTATTGGGCCGGCCCCGGTAGCCTAGTGGTTAGCCACTTGGCCTTGCACGCTGGAGGTCCCAGGTTCGATTCCTGGCCAGGGCTGGGTGTGACTCACTGTTTCAATAAAAAGTGTTCATCATCACCTTCATATAGAATTAAGTTCACCTTCATTAATCACAACAAACATTGTTTCATCGTCCCTAATGACCCATTGTTTGTCGACGGGACGTAAAACACCAAAATCATCATCGTCATCATCATCGTCTCTTATTGGGAGTCTCACCGGTAGTTGTCTGACGTAAAAGAACCCACCACCGGATGTGTGTCGAATTAGGGCCTAATTGATGGGTTTGGCAAATGTGGTGGTCATAGTGGATGGATGGAGAAATGATCGTTCTTGATGACCTTAACAGTCNACAGGATGTAAAAATGTACCGCATCATCATAATCGAACTGTCAAACTTAATGTAAAGAGTCTGAATCAGTCAAAATCCAAAGTTGTGACGTTTTTGCCAACGGATGTAGAGTCCCTAATATATGGGAGCCTGCAAAGTTATTAATGACGTCATGATTGTGAACCTCGTTGACCCTTTGACAAAAACGTGTTTACATTACAGAAATAGGTACATTTTGTCCTGTTTTTATTCTAATGGGGTTGTGTACTGCCAAACGCTTGTTGATAGTAGGTACACAGAGCTCGTTCAAAAATAATTTGACATAATTGTAGAATACCTGAAAGACGTCCTTCAGTCACGTAATCTGACGGCTGAAAATGTTTGGAGCAGACGATACTGGTCTGTGACGGTGCCCAGTTTTTCCGTTTAATTCTCGCAATCCAGATGTTCTTTATTTTGGGATCCCTTGGAAAAAGATGTCCTTTTTTATTTTGACAACCATAGACACAACACATTGTCATAATGTGTGTTCTTATTTAACAAACTAAAGGAAATTGAACTGCTGTTTGTTAGCGCCATGCTGTAATACGTAGAAACAAACGCAGATCGACAAGCGAAAGGCCGGTAACAGAGTGGCGCCATCTGCGTCGAGCTTTTCGTATACAACCCCATTGGTAAACACAATGCACTTCTATACCTTGATCGCATACGTTCCTGTGACATGAACCACACCTAATTACTTGATATTATAAATGTAAANGGTATGTTAATTTTATTACATAATAATGATGACATCGTCTTTAATATCTTTACTCGAAATCGTAATATATTTCACATGGGTTGATTTATACGGGAACGGTAAATTTAAAATAGAACAGCTGTTGGAAGATATCAAACTGAAAACAAAATCAAATTTGCAATGCAGTAAGGATAGTCTAATCCAATAATTCTATTAATTTTCACGGAGCTAATTCCCCAAACTGGTGGTTTGGGAGAAAATTGAATATTGTAAATGGAAATGTGGTCGATGTACAGATTGTTGGAAAGGAATTTCAACTCTTTAAATTCGAATAACATTTGCATATAAAGTGAAGAATAAGAATGGATTGGAGTGCTTTTGGCAAATAAAATATGCTCTTCAAAGAAAATATTCCATTATGTTTAAAGAAGGAAGTATTTGACCAATGTTTTCTACAAGTTTTAACACATGGATGTGAAACGTGTAGTCTGAATGAGAAAACGATGCAGATAGATAGATATATGCATCCTGGGAATAGCTAGAAGGCACAGACAAATAAATGAGTGGATAAGAGAACAAATCAGAGTGAAGCAGTGGGTCTGGACTATATATGGAGCATGAAGAGAGAATGGACGATGGGCAAAATAAGTTTTATGGGTGACCCCAAGAGACGTACATGATTGTTTAAATTTAAAAGTCCATTCTTAAAAGCTGTACATCGACCCCATTTACATTTTCGAAGCTAACCCCAAGCTTTTTCGAGTTCTTAAACTACCACTCTTGAGTTGAGGGCTAGATCCTGAAAACTGAAAACACATTTAGACTGCACCTACATCATTTGGTAAATTTCATGTCTTTATCTAGTTTCCTGTTACATCTACATCTTACCCTGCAATCAACTTTAAGTCTTTGGCAGGGGGAAAAAAGACCACAAATACCCGTCCGTTCTACACCTAACTTCCCTAATTTTATTTGCGTGATCGTTTCTACCTATATACGTATCTGTTTGCAGTACGTGTTCGCAGTTTACTGACGGTGACCCTCATTGATTTGTTTGAACCTTTTCATCCTATTTTTGTGGCGATTTTCAGCTAATGAAACCCAATTTAGTTGTTCCGACATTTCAGATACGCTACCTAATCTATCGTAACGATCCAACACAAACCTTGCTGCCCTATGCTGTACCCCTTCGATGGAGTTTATTAAACCTGCTTAGTGAGGGTCCCAAACACAACTACAGTAAGTAATACAGGGTGGGAAAATTAAAACTGAACCCGAAATCGATGTATCATATTTTGCTATCGAACACATTTAATCATAAAAAAAAAAATGAGAACACTTATCTCAAAGGTGATGCTGGAAGTGATGACCATCGTTGTCGAGACATCTTTGAGCACATTTTGTGACACTCTAAGAAGTTCTGGTGAGGAGCAGGAATAGCATTGATTTCTGCTCGAATGTTCGCTTCCAGTTGCTGCAATGTGCGGGGGGGATTATTTCTATACAGACTCCTCCACAGATTAAAGTCACGAGTTGACATATCAAGAGACCTTGGTGGCCACAAACCAGCACTTACAACATGATCCTCACCAAAAAAGTGGGCGCTGTTGCACCATCTTGTTGGAAGTAACAAAACGCTTGTTCATCCTTTGTCAACTGAGCAACAAAGGGATTGAAAATATTATCGATGTAACACGCGGAGTTGATTGTTTTGTGAAAGTATATTGTTATGATTCGCAACCCCGAAATGGGAGGCACACCACACCCTTAACTTCAAGTCACGAAGTGGCTGTTCGTGCAGATTCTCACTTGCCCGGTGATGAACGTATCCGCTGAGGTGAAACCAGGCAAAATCACTCGTGATAAAGCACTGTGGATCCAGAAGCAATTTCCTCTAGCAGCCAGTTGCAGTGCACAACATGTGCCGGAGCATCGGGTGGCTCTAAGNGATGACCAACGCTGATTTTGAACGGTTTCATGTGCAAGTCTAGTTTCGAAATGTTCCTACACGATGAGCGTGGATTTGTTGTGACAAACGACGGGTAGGTAGACGTTTGTGGCCTTAACACCATCCTGTTNTGAACACGTTCAATNTTTTCAGGGGTTCTCAGAGTCTTCTTTGGAACTCGTTTCACATTGTGAAGTGAACCGGTTGCTCACCACTTTTTCACCAAACCCCAAATACCTGCCTTTACTGGTGCTTTAGCAAGAACATTTACCACTTTAAACTTCTGGCGAAACTCCTCCCGACACTGTTTAATTGAATCTTTATTGCGCACGTATGCCTCCACAACAGAAACTCGTTGCTCAGTTGATAACACCATCGTGTTTACTCTCACAACCGATACTAAACACCCATTCAACACCATTTGTTAAGCATACATCAGTGGCTATAAATCTGTTTCCACTCAATATGTAAACACTAATTGCAATTTATAACCTCTGAAGTTAACAAGCGACTGTGACATATCGATTTCGGGTTCAGTTTTAATTTGCCCACCCAGTACTAATGCATTGTATGCGATTTGCTTCACTTTTAAAGAACTTTGATTTAACGTCCTTTAAATAAATCTCAAATTTCGTAACTCTTTTTCCTACAATATAGTTAACATGTGAATTCCATGACAGATCGTCGCACAGTAATACTCCAATATTTGTATTCATTAACTGTGCCTAATGCTGTACCACCGGGGTTATAGATGGTTTGAATTTTCTGCCGACTCTTTGTAATATGCATAACTGAGCATTTCTTAGGATTGCATGTTTAAGGGTAAATGCACAAATAACTAGAGATGTAAAGTGTATAACTTCAACAGGGCAGATTTGGCAGAGATAAGTAAATATATATCTCATAATTTAGAACACTTTCTTTCATATTGTAATGATAGTGTACTTATCGACTCTATGTGGAATGTGTTTACTTCCCTCCTGTGGCATTCTNTAAACACGTTCGTACCTTCTCGCGAGTTAGGTTCATGTAAAACACCACCATGGTG